>JASDQU010339442.1:566-12481 GCA_032191745.1 Picea mariana
GTCGGAAGTTGAATAACTTGTGAAAATACAGTTTTTTTTCTCATAAAACAAGCAAAAGTGTAACCCACCTTCATGATTTCACCCTACACATAAAATAACACTTATCTTTTGCTGTAAATCACCAACTACATGCAGACCTCTCACAACCTCTCATTCCGCACAACCAACCTCTCATTCCCCACAACTTGTCCCACCCTAGGAAGTGTACCCCTTCTCTACTCAACAATCCTTTGACTATCTCACTTCCCTTCCAGGTATTCAACAACAGGCCAACCAAGAAGTCTCAAAACTCTATGGCACATGGAACACAAGGTTTCTCAAGGAGTTCAACATCCACTAGCCCCACACATAGGGAAACCTATCCCCATCAATTCCCTCACCAATGCTTCACATGCCTGCCAACCTACTTCTTCAACCCAAACCACCAAGGATTTATTGGGTAATCACAACTTTAGCTTCCACACTCCAACCAAGGTACATATAATGGATGGAAATAATTTAGTGAATGATAGAATGAATGATTGGGAAAGAATGATGGAATTACACTAATTTCCAACAATATATTTGCATGCTCTTAACTTGACACTTGCCACTCTAGGGACTACCTTTGACTCCACTTGGTGATTCGTTCCCAACCTTTAGGAACTTAGGATAACATAATATCACGAGATTTTGGACTTTAGGAACAATACTATAATATTCCCTTGGCTTAAGCACCCTTGACTTAGCCCCTCTTCCTCAATCCCTTAGCCCCCCATACTCTTTCGTCTAACTTGGTTTGTAATAATGGCATTATTTTATTAATATAATAAAGTGTAATTACATATTACATTTGTTAGGCTCCTTGGCCTTTCAAATCATAGGCTCCCTGGACTAAATCACACAGGTACTCTGGCCTCAAAACATATATACAAAGACACTATGGCCCAAAACATTCCCGACTCACTAGCCTATAAAGCATATGTACATTTACAACTGGGGTTCGACCTAGGGGTATTACATAAACCATGTTGAAATTATAATCCCGGAACCTGAGTATCTTGTTATCTAGTGATTTTATTACTATAAATCAAATTAATAGCTCACAAAAAAAAATACACTTGTTGGAATAATCAACTCAAATAAATATCAGAAGCAATACTGGAAAACCAAAATCTCACACACAAAGATATTCTGCCCATCAACTAAGTTTATCATTCAAATAACTTCAAAGCTTACAAGGGCTCCCTTACTGGGAAAATGGCCCACAAAGAAAATACATAAAACTTTAGACAACACCTGCAAACCCTAGCAACTCCTGGTCTGTTGTACGACCCTAAACTTTTATGTTTTTTGAGATGTACTACCTTTCCTTAATCAAACCTGTGTATATGTGTCTGTCTCCATTGAAACCTGCATACACATGCACAAAGACTGTATGGAAAAATCCGTATGGCGTGACCCTACTACCACATCTCCAATCTGCTAGAACTCTTTGTAGTTACCTCTATTATCTCTTTTCTCTGAATTGTACTGATCTATAGATGAAATTCCTCCACCTATCTGAGATCTCCTTGAATCACAGTCCTTCATGATCCAACCCTTCGTATCAAAAGTATCAA
Organism: Picea mariana; assembly: GCA_032191745.1. Lineage (NCBI taxonomy): Eukaryota > Viridiplantae > Streptophyta > Pinopsida > Pinales > Pinaceae > Picea > Picea mariana. The sequence continues at coordinate 2,168 of JASDQU010339442.1, forward strand.
GTGTCTCCTCCTTCACCCTTGTCATGATTTTATAATCTTGAGTTATCACCTAACCCTAATCTCCAAAGTGATTAATGAATGATATTAAATCTCACATCACTTGAGATCAATCACTAATATTCAATTCACTAATGCTAATAACTTTAGCATTTCATTAAATAAAATCAACTAATTAATAAAAACAATTTATTTAATAATTCCTTTAATTAAAGTAAAGTATCAAGGTAGAAGGATTTGGAGGACTTCCATACATCTAGACACTTAGACCTATGTGGAAGTACCTGTTTGATGCTACAAACATCAACACTCCCTCTAAGCAAGGAATGCACTATGCACCACTCCAAGTTTGTCCCTGAAGAACATAAAATTCCTTTTAAACAAGGGTTTGGTCAAAATATCTACAACCTGCTTGTTTGTGGAAACATACTGAAGCTTGACTGCTCCCTTCTGGATCTTGTCTTGGATGAAATGATATTTTATCTCAATATGCTTGGACCTATCATGGAATAATAGATTCTTAGAGAGTTTGATACAACTTTGATTATCAAAGTATATCAATATGGGCTCCAACTCCTGATCAAATAAACCTGTAAGAAATTGGCGAAGCCAAATGGATTCACAACTAGCCATACTCACTACTAGATACTTTGCCTCTGCTGAACTAAGTGTTGCAGAAATATGCTTCATACTGAACCGTATAATTACTACCGATATCAAGCTAAAGTAGCACCCTCATGTTTTCTTCCTGTCTACTGCACTCCCTACCCAATTTGATGTGAATATCCATGCAGCCTCACTTCATCACCTCTAAGATACCTCAATCCATAATATACTACACCTCTCAAGTACATGAGCACATGATTCAATGCTATCTAATGCACCATCCTGAGATCCACCATGATTTGACTCAGGATGTTTACAACAAAACATAAAACTTTCTCGGTGTTGACCAAATACATCAAGGACTTTATAAACTGCATGTATATCCTAGGATCCATTAACTCTAAATCTGAAGTGAAAACCTTCTTCAGCTTAGTAACCATGGGTGTAGCCATCGATCTACAATCCTCCATCCTAAATCTCCTCAAGATCTTCACTACATACTTCCCTTGACCAAGGAAGATCTCTCCTGATATCTACCATTCCTATAACCCCAAGAAATAATGCATCAAGACAATGTCCTTCATCTTGAACTCTGTAGATAAATATACTTTCCACCCTACTATAATCTCCTCTACACTTATGAGAAAAAAATCATCCACATACAACACCAAGATGAGTGGATCAAATCCAACAAGTATTAAGTATAATTTATGCTCCACCTCACTCTTGGTAAATCCCATACTCTGTAAGTATCTGTCAATCCTGGAATACCATGCCCTGGGTGCCTATTTGAGTATGCACAAGGATTTATTAAGCCTACACATTTGAGACTCCCTCCCATGTACCTCAAGTCCATGAGGTTTTTCTATATATACTTCCTCCTCAATGATCCCATTGAGGAAAATTGTCTTCACATCCATCTGGTGAATCCCCCACCTAATAACTGAAGCAATAGAAATAACATCTCAAATAGAAGCATACACAACGACTAGAGAAAATGTCACCTCGTAGTCCACTCCATCTCTCTGGGAGAACCCTCTTTCCATGAACCTCACCTTGAACTTCTCAATGCTACCATCTGCATCATGCTTGATCTCGTAGAACCACTTGGAACTCACAATCAAATCCCCCTCCAGTCTTGAAACTATATCCCAGACATCATTCCTCATGATATAGGTGTACTCCTACACCATGGCATCCCACCAAACCTGCTGATCTTCTCCATATATTTAAGAAACTTCCTCAGAGGCCTTCTCTCCCTAATTGCACTCCTAGGAGCCTCACCAACATCCCTCAATGTATGCAAATAGCCACTTTGGTTTCCTCAAATAATTAGTAGGGGATAAATCCTCCTCCGCATCTGAAGTATAATTCTCTAAACTGAAAGCTATTGAGCGTTGTTCATCCTTCAGAGCCTGCTGCTCCTTTTCCTCTGTCACTGTTGATGACTCCTTATATTTCCTAGATGCCAATTTCTCTTCGAAGTTAACATTTCTTCTCACAATTGTCTTCCGATTCGCTGTTATGAAGATCCTTTAATCCTTTGAGGTCTTCTTGTACCCCACAAATATACCCTTCTGTCCCGAATGCTCTATCTTCATCCTCTTCTTCATAGGCACATGAATGTAGATTGGACAACCAAATATCCTCGAATGTCCTATCTTTGGATTCACTCCTGAGAGTGCCTCCCCCTGAGTCTTATCCTAAAATATCCCGTGAGGACTCCTGTTCTGCACATATACTTCCATGTTACACGCCTTTTCCCAAAGAAACATAGGCAACTCTTGGTCATGTATCATATCCCTGGAAGAACTGATGATGGACCGATTCTTTCTCTTAGCAACCCCATTTTATTGAGGTTTGTATGAGACTGTCAACTTCCTCTTGATCCCTTCCTCCTTGCAGAAATCCTTGAATTCATTGGAGGTGTACTCTCCCCCATTATCCAGCCTCAAGACCTTGATTTTTTTCCTATATAGTTCTCCACCTGAGCCTTGAAATCTCTGAATTGATTGAATACCTCATCCTTGGTCTTCATAAAGAAGATCCATCTTTTCCTAGAAAAGTAATCAATAAACATCACATAGTACGATGCTCCCTGTACTGATGCTATTGACATCGAACCACTCACATATCAGTAAATGAGATCCAAGATCCCCTTGGACCTACTCTCACTACTTGGAAAACCAGCCTTGGAATTATTTCCAATTGCACACCCTTTGCACACTCCTTGCTGCTCAACACTAAACTATGGAATAACTATAACAATCTCCCTCATAATTGAAAATTCCCTATAGTGTATGTGTCCCGATATCCTATGCCATAGTTCACATAGGTTATCACTGTCATGTACCAAATCCTGAACATTATTTCCTGTGAACCTGTATAAGTTATGCTCTCTAACCCCAATGACCATTGTTGTGTGTGGGATAGATTTCTTTGGATGTATGTGTACCTTCCCTCTCTGAAAAGTAACGACAAAACCCCTGTCCTCCATAACTAAGACTAATAACAAGTTCGTCTTTAGTCCCGGTACATAAAGCACATCCTGGGCATCAAATAAACCTCTTCACTGCATACTTGGCATCATCACCAACCTCTACATGGATTCCTAAGTCCTTCTCCTTCAGACCGCTGAATAACTCTCATGCTTCTGTCATATGACAAGATGCACCACTTTCCAAGTACCACACACTCTTGGTAGTTGTGCTGGTAGAAAGACAAGAAGTTGGTGAGAAATCCTTCTCAAACTTTGCTGCATACTCATCTAACTGCATCTCTACTAATTCTTCTTTATGCTTCCTTCCTCCTCCCTTCTTCTTCTCTAGACACTAATATGCATAATGTCCATTCTTATGCCATGTGAAACTCTTGATTTTACTCAAGTCCTTATTCTTCCTCGACTGTGATGTTCCTCCATCACTATTACCCTTCTTACTGGAACCCTTTCCTTTTCCCTTCCTTGTCTTACTCACAAGGGTCAAGTTATCATCCCTACTTCCATGCTTTCTGCCTTTAGAATACTTCTAAGTCTCTTCCTAGATACAATCGTCCCAAAGCCTCTGCGAATATGATATTTTTTCTCGAGTGCAAACTCCCTTGAAAAATGGTTCCCAAGACTTGGGAAAACCATTCAATTCCACATTAACAAGCTCTATGTCATCCAATTTCTCCCCTATAGATGGAAGATGATCACATACCTGAGTGATCCTCATGAAGTAGTTGGTAACATTGTTAGATCTAGACATCTACATAGCTATGAGTTTATTTCTTAAGACCATCTTCCTATTCATGTTATCACTCTGGAATAATCCTACCATGGAATAAAACATATCCTTGGTCGTATTCTTCTCGAAAAAGTGAGGAATAAGATGATCCTTCACTAAATCCAATATTACCCTCTAGGATTCGATCTCCTTCTTCTAGTGAACTGCCAAATCTTGCAGATATGTTGGTGGAAGAACTACTTTGTCCACTATCTCCTTAATGCCATATTTCTTCAAAGCCAAAGTAACTCTTGCTTTCCAAGATAGGAGGTTGGATGTTCCATCCAATCTATCTTCAAATCTCATAATTTTTGTTGCCATCCCTTAGATATGATAATCTTCCTTGGACATAACCTACTGCTGAAGTTTCCCCTGTATTTACCTGTACGATTCTGTACACACCTTTTACTACTGAAACCCATGTATGTAAGCAAATTTCTCTAAGAAAACCCACATATGTATGCACCTGCACATACTGCAACCTGTGTACAACTCCATACAACTGCAAGCTCTAGTTCCGCTTTAGTATAATAGTTTCCCTGGAATCAAACCCTTGATTTTTGACTGCTAGTTATATATTTGTTGAGATCTCCTTGTAGATTTGATAGATTTGCTTTTAACTATTGTGGATATGAAATATGGCTTCCTCTTAAAGTTAGTGCTCTGATACCATTTTTAAATTCTAATCCTGACACCTATGTATCTTGTTATCTGGTGATTTCCTTGATGTAAATCAAATTAGCAGCTCACGAAACAAAATACACTTGCTGGAATAATTAACTAAAAAAATAGCGGAAGCAATACTGGAAAACCAAAATCTCATACACAAAAATATTCTTCCCATCAACTAAGATTATCATTCAAATAAATTCAAAGCTTGCAAGGGCTCCCTTATTGGGAGAATGGCCCACAAATAAAATACATAAAACTTTAGACAACACCTAGAAACCTCAACAACTCTTGGCCTGTTGTACGACCCCAAACTTTCATGTTTTTCAAGATGTATGTGCCTTTCCTTAAGAAAGGTTGTGTATATGCTCATGTCTCCATTAAAACTTGTATACATGTGCAGAAAGAATGTATGAAAAAATTTGTACGACGTGACCCTGTTGCTATGGCTCCAATATGTTGGAACTCTTTGCAACTGCCTTTGTTCTCTCTTCTCCTTGACTTGTATTGGTCTCTAAATGAAAGTCCTTCACCACCTATCCGAGATCTCCTTGAATCATATTACTTCATGATCCAACCCTTTGTGTCAAAAGTATCAAGTGTCTCATTCTTCACCCTTTTCATGCTTTTATAATCTTGATCACCTAACCCTAATCTCCAAAGTGATTGACGACTAAGTTTAAATCCCACCTCACTTGAGATCAATGGATAATATTTAATTCACTAATGATAATAACTTTAACATTTCATTAAATAAAATCAACTAATTAATAAAAGAACTTTACTTTAATAATTCCTTCAATTCAATTAAAGTATCAAGGCAGAAGGCTTTGGATGACTTCCACATGTATATAAACTTAGACCTATACAAAAGTACTTGTTTGATGCTACAAACATCAACAAATTGTTGTCCCTATAAATGAAGCCTTGTATAAATTCTTACCCCAACACCTAGGTACTTTGTTATCTGGTGATTTCCTTACTGCAATCAGATTAGCATCTCACAAAACAATAATACAGTACTGAAATAATCAACTCAATATCATGTAGGGGAAGCATAAACTAGGAAACCAAATCAAGCACACATGAACACCATAAATTTTGGGTAAATACCCTCAGAAAAAACTATGAGGGAAAACCAGTGTTGATAATTATTTTATTATGCTAAAATCAGGTCTCCTGTAACATGGATAATGGCCCAGTGAGAGAAATACAACTACAAACTAACCTAGAAAGGAATGACCTATTGTACAATCAAATCTGACACACTTTTCTAGGAATCAGTGACTGTCTTTTCAATGAGTCGTGGATATCCGCGACTTTACTCATTGAGACCCACATCTGTCCACGACTATATCCTTTGTGACCCACATATACGTACAGAAAGTCCATATGAAAAAATTCGTACAGTCTGACTCTTTCATGTGGCTTTGTTCTTCTGAAACCCACCTATGTATGCCTCTGTTCTCTCTTCTCCTTGACCTATATGATCTCTAGATGAAGGTCCTTCTTCACCTATCCAGGATCTTGAACCAGAATCCTTCGTGATCCAATACTATGTGTCGACTCCCTCAACACCTATCAAGTCAATTGTAATCACTGTCCTTTAAAATCTAAGCAATCGAGTAGAGGTCCTTCTCTACTCCCGAGTGTGACCTTGGAGACTCCACACTAGAAAAGGCCCTCCTTTTCTATCTCTGTGAATTGTATCTTCCTTTTTCTCCTAGCCTTGCTTTTATAATCATGAGTTACAATCTATTTGCAATCTCCAAAGTGATCTACAGTTGATATTACTTCTCACACTCACTTTTATATTTAGATTACATGCTGCATGCTAAGTACTTTTATCATGTCTCATAAATAACTCAATTAAATAATTACATAATTTGTTAATAAAAACAATTTACTTTAATAATTCCTTTAACTAAGGCTTTGGAAGATTTCCACATGTCTAGACACATAGACCTGTGCATAAATAATTGTCTGATTCTACCACTAACATCAACACTCCCTCTTAGCGATGAAAGTATTTCCCAAAGAACCACATGGAACTGGTTATACCTCTAACTCTGGCATAATGTCACACACATCATCCTGCATACCGACATTCCTCCAACATTGTTGGTTAGTTTCTCCTTGAACACTAGAAGTATGGAAATCGATGACACTACATATCAATGCCATGAAGTTTGAAAACTTCGTCGAAGGTCTGCTCTCCCTCAATGTGATCCTAGAATCTTCTTGCTCCTGAGCATCCATCAATTCCATCGCATGCCAACTCGGTCTCCTGACAGAACTGGAAGGGGATAACTCCTTCTTACACTTTGAAGGTTCACTCCCCATACTGGAAGTCTGTGAACTCTTCTCATCCTTCAAATTCTCACCATTTGGAGCCTCCTTCTCCTCGTCCTCTGTCACTGACATCGATCCATGATCCAATATCCCCTTGGATCCTTTATCAGGCTGGCCATGAAACCTGTATAACTTTCCTTCTCTGACACCAATGCTAACTGTTGTGTCATGGCTAGATCCCTATGAACATATGAGTACTTTCCCTTTCTGAAAAGTAACTGCAAAGCCCATGTCCTCAAAAAATGAAACTGGGAGCAAGTTGTTATTAAATTTTGGTACATAAAACACATCCTGGGCCTCTAACAAAGCTCCCAAATAAAGTTAGAACATGATATTTCCCTTCCCCTTCATTGCATACTAGGAATCATCACTAAGATCCACATGGGTCCCCGATTCCTCTATGAGGCTACTGAATATCTCCCATGCTTATAGCTCTAGTTGATTTTATTAAAATAAAATATTGGGCTCCCTCCCTAGGATAATGGTTCACTCGAGGAATACTGCAATGCAACAAATATCCTACCTCAAGATGAGTCCTTTGATATTGATGGTTGCTATCTCCCTTCCTACCCTTGTGCTCCTTTCCTTGAACCCTACCCTACACAGTTAGACGAAATTCCTTCTCCACCCAATTCAATGAGATATCCTATCTCACTCTGTGTGTATTTTTTGTCCATTGAGAAACAACCAATACCTTGAACTCAACACCTCTGCTACTACTGTATGATCCTATACCTGTAACTACTCTATTGCTGCCCTATCGACTTCTCTTCTCCTCTAGAATGAATAGATCTCTAGGTGAAATTTCTTCTTCACCTCGTGCTAATATCTCTGTGAGAAAAAGTCCTTCTTTTCTCTATCTATGAGTTCTCACGTAGCTTAGATCTCTAGATGGAAGTCCTTCTCCACCTATCTGATATATCCTTTTTGAATTCCCGACCTCCTGTTATTGCTCAACAAACCACCCTAATGAAACTGCCTCTATACTGTATTGTACCCATAAATTAGTCCTTTGATTTATGTCTGCCAGTTTAAAGATATGTTAAGATCTCCTGCAAATCCAAATGATCTTCTACAAAAGATAGTGGATCTGTGCTTAATCCTTCAGTCACCCACCTCAACACTCCTAATCTCATAGATAAGCTCCTTGATCTCTCCCTTTGTCACTCAGATCTCCTATATATGTTGATACCATGTGCACTTGGTTTCCTCCTAGAGAAACCTTGCTCTGATACCATGTAGAAATTCTTACTCCAACACTTAGGTACTTTGTTGTCTAGTGATTTACTTACTAAAATTAGATTACCAGCTCACAAAACAATAATATACTACTGCAATATTCAACTCAATATCATGCAACAAAAATATAAACTAGGAAACAAAATCAAGCATACATGAACACCAATTGTTTTGGGTAAATACCCCTGAAAAAACCTCTGAGGGAAAATATTAAGCCCTAATATTGACTCATTACCCCTTAATTGGGGCATATTAGATTAGCAATGTTATTTTATTTATGTCATCTTTAGGCCATTAGTTGTAATTATACCTCCTAATGTCCTATATATACCAAGGAGACATTTTCATTTTGAATCATCTTGTACTGGAACATTTAAGTGGGGTAAAAGGAGGTTGCCCCCTCGAAGAGGCTTATTGTCTGAAATTATCTCTTTTTCAAGGCGTTGAGTACTTTTTATGAGGTTTTTCTATGCTATATTGATATTTGGTTCTTAACATATGGTATCAGAGCTCAAGGTCTTGGGGTTTCGTTGCTACATCTGAGACACCTTGGAATTTTTGCTATAACTTTTTTTCTACAATGTTTCAAAAGAAACGACTTGGAGGATATTTAGTAGACGGATAAAGGCATGTTGGGTTCAAATTTAAGCTCCTGAGGCCTTATACATTCAAAGATACAACTTGTACATTATAGGGTTCTGGAATCATCTTGAACTGAGTCATTGCAGAATTTTCACTATAAAATATTTTCTGTAACATTTCAGACCCTGAACTCTGGATTATATTCACAGAAATTAGTAAGGTATCTGTGGTAAAAATTTCATCTTCTGGGTCATCTTAAATTTGTAGATACACCTTGTGTAAGATAGGGTATCTGACTAGTCCTATTGACTAGTCTCAAGAAGGTGTTCCAGGTTAAACAATCATAACTTATTCCTAGAGTATCCAAATTGAGTGGGACTAGTTTCATTGGATCGTGGACAGTCCGTAGTATGTCTGGTATGAGTTTCATAATTTTATATCAATTATTTTGTGTGGGGAACACTATACAAGTGAGATCTCCTGGAATGGCCAAAAATTGACAAGTTGTGGGGAAGTTACCGTAAATTCCACTTGACACATCCAATTTTGATCAGACATGTGGCATTGCAGAGAAGAAATATCTGAGAACTACATAAAAAAAAGTTTCATACCTAGAAGGGATGAAACTTGGGAGCTACAATAGAATAAAGATTGTCTAGCAGAACCACCTCAAAATCAAGGTTCAAAAGTGATACTTGGCCAACATGCCACCCAAAAAAGGAACTTCTACACCAAATAAGCCTCCAGACAATCCTACTTGGACTTTTGATGAAGGTGAAGAAATGCATAGGGACATAAATTATTTACAAAAGAAGATAGTAACAAAATATGAACTACAAGAGATGGAAGCTAAGTTGGAGGCAAAGATGGATGGTTTAAAAGAAGAGATCATGGAAGTATTGGAAAATTTCGTAACAGAGAAGACACCTGAAAGTGAAAATACATCCCATGAAATTCATGATGAGGACACAAGGAAGGTGAATTAAGAATGGAGAAACTCCAACTTTAGGTTGAAGACCAACCACGTTCCTAAGATCAATATGATGAAGTTTGATGGCAAGGACCCAANAATCACATGGATACTTCAGATGGAGCAATTCTTTGATCTACATAATGTGCCACATACACAAAAGGTACGAATTGCTTCTTTATATTTAGAACCTAATCAATTTGTATGATATCGATGGCTTTGTTCTCGCAAATCACTCCTCACTTGGACAATTTTCAAGGAAGAAATGATAGCACACTATGAGGATACAAGGAGCAATACCTTCTTTAGCCAATTGATAAATCTCAAGCAAAAGGGTTCAGTTACCGATCACATTGAGAACTTCCAAAGATTGAATATAAAGGTAATCGATATTCCAGATGAGCACTTGATTGATGTATTCATAGGAACTTTAAAGGATAACATTCAACATGAGCTTGGCCTTTGGGAACCCAAATCATTGGAGAATGCATTTAAGGTGGCAAGAAATGTTGAAAGTAAAAATATGGATATGGCTACTAGAAGGACCAATCCTAACATCTATAGAGAGAACAATGCTCCTTCTTCTAAAACACCTCAACCTACAAGGTTGACACCTCAACAATTGGAGGAAAG
>JASDQU010339443.1:1814-12482 GCA_032191745.1 Picea mariana
TGCGCCTTGATCTTCCATGGATTCAGGAATCATTTCCATAAACTCCATGGCTTCTCATCTATTCTACCTAAAACTCCACATTTCCTGAAACTCCACGTTTCCCACAAGGTACTGGTTGTGAGCTCATATCCATTCAATGACCTTGTTGGAAAGGTCTTGTTTCCACAGACCCGCACACATCATAATTGCATAGATTAAGATCGCCAATTTAAAATTCATAATGAATTAACTCAATCACATTTTACCCAAATGTGTACATGACTTTCATAACCATTTATGATCTTGGCATATCCGAGCATCCTTGTCGGCAAGTAACCAAGTTCCCTACCACATCTTATTCATTAAAATGTTAATCATCATAATCATAAAAGTCATGTTTCATCAGCTGGATCATAATAAATTATTTGTTCCACACAACAATGATCAAGATCATATCAAATATATAAAAATACATAAGCATAAATGCAAGCATATATATATATATATATATATATATATATATATATATATATATATCAATGTTCACAAGTCAAGTGAACCAACCGAGTCCATAGCATATAAGTTCGACATACATAATCCATCAACAATCATCCTCCTTGGGTGTTGCAAAATGATACTAGCCAGATGGGACACTACACATATGTAATGACATCACCCACGTAAGAAACATAGGTCCGTTCACCTCAATTATGGTTTACTATTTCGTGTGGCCACATTTTGCTCCCCATGATTATGATGGGCGATTTAGTGCATCATTCCTGTAAGTAGATTCATCCTTGTTCGGGCCACACTTCCTTCACCTCCCCTCCTTTATCTTAGAATATCTTGGAACATTTCAAGGAAGAGCCTCCGACCTTGCACCCCCTTACAAGGTTATATAAGCACATTCATCCTGCAATTATCGGTGTGTTTAGAACAATGGCCAAGGAAGAAGATGGTAGTTTGAGATGGCACATAGATTATTCGAAGGAAGACCAAAAATACCTCATCTCCATAGTTCATGCACTTCAAATTCAAATAAGTGGATTATAAGCTCAGGTTTTCACAGTCTTAGAAATAATAGTGAAACATAGACATGGGCAACAACAATTGCAGGATGAGTGTGCAACGTTAAGGTCACAACTAGAGGAGCTTCATCTCCAACCTAGCTCCAACATGCCTTCCAGGATAGTGATGAGAAATTTAGAAGGAGCCTCATCCCCGAGATTCATCCATCCTCTTCTAGACTTGAATTCTCCTCCAGAATTTGAAGATGTTGCCTCTAGCAACCAGGATCCTCCTAATCATTAGTTTTTTGATGTTGTGATTCTGTATATTTATCCTTGGTGTGTATTATAGGATATATTCTGGGAACTCTTTTGTTATACAGTCCCCTCCTAAGCTAGTAGATAGTCATTTTGAATCCTCGTATAGTTTTCAGGTTGTATCAAAATTTAATGGGATGGCTAAATTTTTGAAAACTATGTACACTTTCTGTGAGTTTTCTCACAACTTTTATCAATAATATTCTCCAATTTTAGTAAAAAATCGATGCACAAACTCTCGATAACCATAAAATATTAAATATATAACATAATATGCTCATACATAAAGAACTATAAGTGTTATCAGTTTGCTTTGAATTGAGGGTGTGAAGAAGCTCTGGGTTGTACGAAGAGTTTACACACAACCAAAGGTCATGCTGATTGTAGCTTATAATTACAAAAATCACTAATGTTTGGTCTCCAACTGATATACTACCTATAACATTTACTTACATAACACACTAGTGTTCAAGCATTGATTAATATTGTTGTAGTATTGGTGTATACAGTATAAATGACACCATACTAAATAAACTAATTAGTATTCTTCAATCACACAACCATTGAACAAGAACACAAAAAGTAAACAAATTACAGAACAATAATGCTCCCCAGCTTAACCAAGGAACATTACTATGCAAAAATACACATAAAACAAAATTTTCTTTTGTTATTCAAATCATGTAGCTTACCAACTATGATTTAAACACATTTTCAACTAATTTATGATACATGTTAGTACCTAAATCTACCCTGTCAACTTTTTAAAACCTTTTGGCAAAATTATGCAAACTTTGCTAGTCTGTCATCCTTCACGCAAATTTTGCTAAGAGCCTTAAATCCTTGCGTCATTTTGGGTAAGTCTCTCATTTCCTCAAACTTCCATTCTCGTCAATTTGCAATGTTTGTTTGTCTTTGGCATATGCTCTCTTTGTTTTCATTTGAAAAATGCCATGGGTTCTCATCAAGTTTTCCAAAGTTAAACGTTTAAATAAGTTATTATTTATTATAAATAATAATTTTTATCTTTATTTTAAAAATCTTGGAAAATACAAATATTGAGTTTTCGCACCCAACCTCCATTTCCAAACCAAGTCCTTATTCCAAATACAAACTCTAACTCATCATCGAGCTTTCAAATGCCAAGTCAACCATCAAGCGTCAAACAAATCTCGCCAATGGAGCCCACAGTCAAACACTTGTACACTACATGTTGAATATAGAGTTAGTTGTTGTTGTTTGTAGAGTTTAAGTGTTGTATGCAGATGTAAACAAAGTGCTAACTGGCGAGGACATGGGACAAATATTATTACAGAATGCTAATAGGTTTCTATTTGTTGCCAAGGAAAATACAAGGCAGATATTTTCCTATCTAACATAAGAGAGACAATCAGAAATAAGGGATAGAAAGCTCTACAAATCGTACTTCTTAAGGATCTCTTACAGGTTGATTGGAATATGAGAATCCCCAGTTAGGAGAAACAGTTTATGATAAAACGCTTGAATATGTTTGAAGACATTCTCATTTCTCTGAATGATGTCGACCAACATGAGTAGTTAGTTGATCTCTTGAATCTGAAAGCTAATATCCAAACACTGTAATTCTGGTAACAACTCGAGATAGAAATGGCACTACAACAATTCAGAGATTGTTTGAAGTATGAGGAGAAGAGATTGAATGCCACAAAATTAGAGGGCATATACAATGCTTTGACAGGGTCATTGTGTATGTTTGAATGTTGTCGGATCAAGAAGTAGTATTGTAGGGAATATGGATTTTAAAATTCATATAGAATTCAAGTATGCCCCCTTAAATCCAGAATTATCTTCTAAAGAAAATATCAATGACAAAATTAGAACTCTCAGGACACTGAAGGATCCATATTACTTTAAATCAATGAAATTGTTGACAACCACTATTTACAACAATAAAGCAGGAGCTCCTTCTATTTACAACCACTATTTGTAAGTGGATTAATCCTTGTTTGGGTCACACTTCCTTCACCTCCCCTCCTATATCTCATAAGCTCTTGGAACATTTAAAGGAAGAGACTCCGACCTTACACCCCCTTGCAAGGTTATATAAGCACATTCATCATGAAATTATTGGTGTGTTTACAACAATGGCCAAGGAAGAAGCTGGTAGTTCGAGATGGCACATAGATCATTCGAAGAATGACCAAAGAGACCTTGTCTCCATGGTTCATGCGCTTCAAATTCAAATAAGTGGATTATAAACTTAGGTTTGCATGGTCTTAGAAATAATAGTGCAACATAGACAGGGGCAACAACAATTGCAGGATGAGTGTGCAGTGTTAAGGTCACAACTAGAGGAGCTTCATCTCTGACCTAGCTCCAACATGCCTTCCAAGACAGTGACGAGAAATTTACAAGGAGCCTCATCCCCAAGATTCATCCTTCCTCTTCTAGACTTGAATTGTCCTCTAGAATTTGAAGATGTTGCCTCTAGTAACCAAGATCCTCCTAATCATTAGTTTTTTGATGTTTTTCTTCCGTATATTTATCCTTGGTGTGTATTATAGGCTATATTCTGGGAACTTTTTTGTTATACAGTCCCTACCTAAGCTAGTAGATAGTCATTTTAAATCCTCATACAATTCTCAGGTTGTATCAAAAGTTAATGGGATTGATGAATTTTTGAAAACTACGTACACTTTCTGTGAGTTTTCTCACAACTTTTATCAATAATATTCTCCAATTTTAGTAAAACAACGATGCACAAACTCTCGACAACCATAAAATATTAAATATATAACGTAATATGCTCATACATAAACAACTATAAGTGTTATCAATGTGCTTTGAATTGAGGGTGTGAAGAAGCTCTGGGTTGTATGGAGAGTTTACACACAACCAAAGGTCATGTTGATTGTATCTTGTAATTACACAAAGCACTAATGTTTGGTCTCCAACTGATATACTACCTATAACATTTACTTACATAACACACTAGTGTTCAAGCATTGGTTAATATTGTTTTCGTATTGGTGTATACAATATAAATGAAACCATACTTAATAAACTAATTAGTATTCTTCAATCACACAACCATTGAACAAGAACACAACAAGTAAACAAAATAGAGAATTGTAATGCCCCCCATCTTAACCAGGGAACATTACTATGTAGAAATACACATAAAACAAAATTTTATTTTGTTATTCAAATCATGTAGCTTATCAACTATGATTTAAACACATTTTCAACTAATTTATGATACATGTTAGTACCTAAATCTACCCTGTCAAATTTTCTAAACCTTTTGGCGAAATTATGTAAACTTTGCTAGCATGTCATCCTTCACACAAATTTTGCTAAGAGCCATAAATCCTTGCGTCATTTTGGGTAAGTCTCTCATTTCCTCAAACTTCCATTCTCGTCAATCTACAACATATGTTTGTCTTTGGAATGTGCTCTCTTTGTTTGCATTTGAAAAATGCCATGGGTTCTCATCAAGTTTTCCAAAGTTAAACCTTTAAAGAAGTTATTATTTATTATAAATAATATTTTTTTATCTTTATTTTAAAAATGTTGGAAAATATAAATATTGATTTTTCGCACCCAACGTCTATTTCCAAACCAATTCCTTATTCCAAATCCAAACTCTAACTCATCATTGAGCTTTCAAATGTCAAGTCAACCATCAACTATCAAGCAAATCCCGCCAGTGGATCCTGCAGTCAAATGCTTGTACACTACACGTTGAATATAGAGTTAGTTGTTGTTGTTTATAGAGTTAAAGTGTTGTATGCAAATGTCAACAAAGTGTTAACTATCAAGGACATGGGACAAATATTATTACAAAATTTTAATAGGTTTCTATTTGTTGCCAAGGAAAATACAAGGCATATGCTTTCATATCTAACATAAGAGTGACAATAAGAAATAAGGGACTGAAAGCTCTACAAATCATACTTATTAAGGATCTCTTACAGGTTGATTGGAATATGAGAAGCCCTAGTTAGGAGAAACAGTTAATGCGAAAATGTATGAATATGGTTGAAGACATTCTCATTGCTCTGAATGATGTTAGACAACATGAGTAGTTATATGATCTCCTGAATCTGAAAGCTAATATCCAAACACTGTAATTCTGGTAACATCTTGAGATAGAAATGACACTACAACAATTCATAGATTGTTTGAAGTATGAGGAGAAGATATTGAATGCCAAAGAAGTAGAGGGAATATACAATCCTTTGATAGGGTCATTGTGTATGTTTGAATGTTGTCGTATCAGGAAGTAACATTGTAGGGAATATGGATTTTCAAATTCATATATAACTCAAGTATGCCCCCTTAAATCCATAATTATCTTCTAAAGAACATATTAATGGAAACATTAGAACTCTCAGGACACTGAAGGATTCATATTACTTTAAACCAATAAAATTGTTGACAACCACTATTTACAACAATCAAGAAGAGAATTGACCCATCTGAAAGAAATTAGTGGTATTCTTTCCAGAAATCAAACGAAGGTTCTAATTTCAAACTTTCATCTCCATAAGTGAAAAGGGTGAACTCAAAAAGCTAGTAAAATGAGAGTTTCTCTGTTTCAAAGTTAGAATCCTGGAAAGATTTTGTGTGTAGCTTGGATCTAAAATATGGAATTAATTTTTGCTTCAAATGAGATAATTCTCATAGGTTTTGGAGATGAAATACAACATATAGACTCTTCATTTTGTAAGGAGAATAGGGCAGTTAGTTAGCAAGTGGTTCAAAGTTTTGAAGGATTGAGGAAAAATTGCCATAATTTGCTTCAGAACTTTTGGTAGCGCTCTCCATACATAAAAAATCAGAAGCGCTACCAAGAATTTTGGAAGTGGCAATTTTTCACCGTTTTGGCAATTTTTGAACTTTCCAGCGTGTCCAGAAGGGGTTGACCTCATTGGAAACCTTTAGCCATATATTTCTTAGCTTCCAAGAGTTTTCTACATGTTAAATAATGAAGCTAAAAAAGTGGATATGGAACTAAATATCAGAGTTTATGTTCCAAATCATAAAATATGATAATGATATTGATATTTGCTACTTTTGTTTCCAAGATAGGGTTTGATCCATTTATTTTGGATCTCAGTTCTATTTTGAATTTATGATTGTATCTATAGAGAACAAGATGAAAAAAAATAGAGAGGATTGGATCTAGGGAAAAATCTTCCTTAAGGAAGAGGGGTTTGAGAGTATGAGAGTTCTGTCAGATTTTGTATAAGATTTTGGGTGAAGGTCTTATTATAATATTTCATTATCAGATATTCATGAGAGCTTTGTTACCAATTTGTAATCTTTTTATTTTTCATTAGTATTTTTTCTCTCATTTGAATGAAATTTCAGTTTTGAGCATCAATAATTGTTCATGATTTGTGGATTCCTGTCCAGCGAAGCTGTAATATACCAGATATAAAAAGTATGCAGAACAGAAATAAAATGATAGAAATGGCAGAATAACAACAACATAACCAGAAAAATCACCACAAAAACATTGAAATGATATAAGAATAACAACATAAATAACACTTTGATTCTGAGAGCAATGTTCACGGGCCTCTTCGAGGGGGAAACCTCCAGTCGAGCAGAGCTCTATTACAATAATATCCAAGCTAGGGTCCTCATACCCTCGACTCCTATTTATACTAAATATGTCTATCAAAAGAAGCATCTAGAGGAAGATCCTTCCAGAAGCGGAAGCTTCTATTAGGTATTCTTACATTCGACTTATTCTATTTTATTGCAAGGCTTTATTAATATTGACCTTTATTACATCTGAATATATTGTTCTACCTATGTGTGGGTTAGGACCCTAACATGTTCACCCCCTTAAAATCAACATTGTCCTCAAGGCTTGAGATGTGGAAATTGCTGCAAAATGGTAGTTGGTTCCCAAGTGGCATCTGCTGGATTTGTATCTTTCCATTGGACTAACACTTCCTTGATGGTTCTCTAATGCAGGTGATGCTCACGCTGGTCGAAAAATGCTTGTGGTTGTATCCAAATGGATCCTTCTTCAGCTAACTCGGGAAGGTTGGTTTGAATTTGGCACTTAGTTCCAATCACCTTTTTTAAGCATGAAACATGAAAAACATGATGTAGCTTCGAATGACTTGGAAAAGCTAACTGATAGGCTACCTATCCCACACGCTTGAGAATGGTATAAGGACCATAAAATTTGGGCACTAGCTTCTGACAATGCTCGGCCTTGAGGGAAGTTTTCTTGTAAGGTTGCAGTTGAAGAAACACCTGATCCCCTTCTACAAATTGACGTTCAGAGCGACCTTGATTTGATTGTTGCTTCATGTGATTCTTTTCCATGACCAAATTCTCTTTGAGGGTACGGAGAATAGCCTCTCGAACTGTAAGTGTTTGTTCAACCGCCTGGACCTTCGAGACACCATGTAAGTATGAGAGAAGTAAAGGTGGCTTCTGTCCATATACCAATTCAAAAGGAGTCATGCGTGTAGATATATGGTATGAAGTGTTGTACCGCCATTCAACTAGGGGTAACCATAGAATCCATTGATTTTTCTTTTCTGAGGCAAAACAACTCAAATATGTTTCCAAACACTTGTTGACAACTTTCGTTTGACCATCAGTCTGGGGATGATAAGCTATGCTGATTTGCAATTGGGTGCCTTGTAGCTTGAACAATTCTTGCCAAAAATTGCTTGTGAAAGTTGGGTCATGATCAGAAACAATAGAGTGTGGCATGCCATGAAGCTTGAAGACCTGATCCATGGAAATTTGAGCCACCGTGGATGCTGTAAATGGATGTTGAAGAGCATAGAAATGAGCATACTTGGAAATGTGATCAACAACCACCATGATGACTGATTTATTTCCCGATTTGAGTAACCCTATAATAAAATCCATAGTAATATCCTTCCAAATAGCAGGTGGAATCGGAAGCAGTTGTAGTGTTCCTAGAGATTTGACTATTTCTCCCTTGTTGCATTGACACACATCACATTCAATGACAAAATTACGATTGTCCTGTTTCATACCATCCCAGAAAAAAGAACATTTGATCCTGTCATAGGTTTTGGTGAACTCGGAGTGCCCCGCTGTGGGTGTAGCATGAAGCTCAGAAAGTACCGTGGATTTAAGCTTTGATTGTTTACTTAAATACAAACGACCTTTGTATCTAAGCTCATCATGGAGCCAAGAGTACCCTGGGGTAGTTGAAACATTGGACTGCAATTGTTGGATCATATGCGAACTTTTGGGATCTTGTAGCCATTTCTGGCGAATGACTTGGAGCCAATCTGGTACAATGAAGGAAAGAGAAAAAAGGGATCCTTCATCTTCATATTTTCGAGAAAGTGCATCCGCAACCACATCGTCTTTTCCTTTCTTGTAAATGATCTCATAATCATATCCAAAGAGCTTAGTCACCCGTTTTTGTTGCTTTGGGGAGGAAATGCGTTGTTCCGAAAAATACTTGAGGCTTTGATGGTCTGTCTTAATTTGGAAATGTTGCCCCAATAGATAAGGGCGCCACAGATCAACGGCATGCAAAATAGCCAACATTTACTTTTCATAGATTGATTTGCCCATATTTCTTTCAGATAGTTGCTTGTTGGTAAAGGCCAAAGGCCGACCTTCTTGCATAAGGACAACACCAATTCCTTTCCCTAAGGCATCACATTCCAAGACAAAGGTCTTTGTGAAATCAGGAAGGGCTAGGACTGGAGTGGTGCACATGGCCATCTTCAAGGTTTGAAAAGCTTAAGCATTGGATGGAGTCCAAGTGAAAGAGTTCATTTTTAGGAGAGTAGTGAGAGGTGTTGCAATCTTTCAATAATTCTTAACAAACTTGCGATAATAACCTGTTAAGCCCAGAAATCCACGCAAGATTTTGATATTCTTTGGGTGAGGCCAGTATTGCATAGATTCAATCTTTTAAGGATCCACCCCAACGCCATCCTTTCCAACCAGATGACCCAAGTATTCTACTTCTGAGGCGCCAAAAGCACATTTAGACTGTTTCAGGAAAAGTTGGTGCTGAGAGAGTAAATGGAGAACTCGATCCACATGAGCAAGATGATATGTCCAGGTTTTGCTATAGATGAGGATATCATCAAAGAAAACTAAGACAAAATGACGGAGAAAAGGATGGAATACATGATTCATGAGGCTTTGGAAGGTGGAGGGGGCATTACACAAGCCAAAGGGCATGACCAAAAACTCATAGTGGCCCTCATGAGTTCTAAAGGCAGTCTTAGGCATGTCTACTTCTTTCATACATATCTGGTGGTAGCCCGAATGAAGATCAAGTTTAGTAAATAATTGGGCACCACTCAATTCATCCAGAAGTTCATCAATGACAGGAATGGGAAATTTGTCTTTAATGGTAAGTTTGTTGAGGGCACGGAAGTCAGGAAACATTCACCAAGAACCTTCTTTCTTCAGGACCATGACCATAGGGGAAGAGTAGGGGCTCGTACTAGGGAGGATAACACCTGCATTAAGGAGTTCTTGAACCATTTTCTCAATTTCATTTTTTTGGGAAAAGGGGCGACGATACGGACGGATATTGGGAGGAAGGTTGTCGGGTACAAGGAGAATGGAATGATCATGAACACCACGGGAAGGAGGGAGTCCCTGGGAGTGGAAAAGACCACTTGATGTTTAGAAAGGATGGCTTGGAGGTCTTGCAGCAATGAGGGTGTCTTTGTTGCTTGTATGGCATGGAGTTGGGCAATAACACCAGAATGACCTTTTTTGAGCATCTTTTCCATGCAATGGGAACTAATGATCTCAGGTGAATCGACGGTGATGTCTTGGAACTTATATTGGTGGCCCTCCTGCTTGAATTGCATGGTTAATTCCTTAAAATCCATGAGAATGGGACCCAAGGTCCTTAGCCAGTCTACACCCAACACAATGTCACAACCACCCATGTCGATAGCAAACATATGAGATTTCAGGTGGTAGTCACCAATTTGGGGACACACATTTTCACAACACCCTCCACATTTCATGGAGCCACCATTGGCAATCATGATTTGGAAATTATTGACGACATGGATGTAGCAATGAGTTTCTTGGGAAATGTGGCGATGAATAAAATTATGGGTGCTTCCACTATCAACCAGAATGATGACCTTCCGATGCTTGATGTAACCGATTAGCTTGAGGGTTTGGGGTGCGGAGAAGCCAGTGAGAGCATTGAGGGAAATGACCAGTTCTACTTCGGGAGGGTATGAGGGAGGGGTTATGTCAGTGGTTTCAGGTGACTCAAACACAAGGGGAGTTTCAACATCCTCTTCCGAAATATCCTCGGAGATGGCCATAAAAATCTTTTGTTCCTTACACTTGTGGCTCGGGAAATATTTGTCATCACAAT
>JASDQU010339444.1:11874-23016 GCA_032191745.1 Picea mariana
TATCCTCTTGTGAGGTTGCGTGTGGCATGATTACCCTCGCGTCGATCAGGCCTGATGGCTCTACGGATGGGCGGTTCACCATCCCATCCCTCATCAAGTCGTCCACCTACCAGCATGCAAGATATTAAATTTGGGGCCAGCGAGCTGCTTTTGGTTCTCCGGGCCAGTGGAGTCCAAATACGGTATTAATTCTCGGTGGAAAATGCCACCTTTTCAGGTGCCTTCCACCGCCATCGTGGTCTCTTTTCTGCACATCCCCTCTCAGCAGTCCTGCAATATAAATTCATAATGTTATTCACATTTATTGACCTTTTCCATAGGGTCCATTCACATCACATATTCACATTCATGAGTTTGCCACAGTTCTGGCCAGTCCAATTATTTTTACAAACTGGGGGAAACAGGGTGTTACAATTCCCTCCCCCTTAAAGGAACATCGTCCTCGATGTTCTTATATTTTAACATGATCTACATGTACGGAAGTAAACAAAATCGGATATGCCTGTCTCATGGCATCCTCCATTTCCCATGTAGCCTCATTTGGGCCAAAATGTCTCCACTGCACCTTTACGTGTGCAATGGTTCGGTTCCGGAGCGGGGTTTCCTTTCTGTCCAATATGCATTGGGGTTCTGGTAGAAATTCTCCCTCCGATTCCACCTGGATCACAGACCAGTCAATTATATGATTAGCATCATGTACATATTTCTTCAATAATGAAACATGGAAAACATTATGTGCTTTTATTGTGGGAGGAAGTGCTAGCCGATAGGCTACATGTCCCACTCTTTCTAGAACCTCAAAGGGTCCGCAATACCGAGGTGCCAACTTGGCACAAGCTCCCATTTTCAGGGAGCTCTGTCTGGGCTTAATTCTGAGATATACATGGTCTCCCATTTTGAACTCTCTTGGAGTTCTCTTTTGATCAGCATAACTTTTTTTTCGGTTTTGAGCGACCTTCAGATTTTGTTTTATCTGAGTCACTTGTTGTTCCATTTCTTTCAACATGTCGGGTCCAAAAGAAATCCTATTTACAGGATTACTCCAGTTGAATGGAGTATTACACGGCCTACCATAGAGGACCTCGAAGGGACTCATCTTTAAGGATGTTTGGTAGCCGTTGTTGTAGGCAAATTCTACCAATGGCAGGTAGTCTTCCCATTTCCTGGGTTGATGCATTACATGCATCCTTAACATATCCTCTAATAGTTGATTCACTCTTTCTGTCTGTCCGTCGGTTTGAGGGTGATAGGTGGTGTTGAACAAAAATTTGGTCTCCAAACCAACCATCAGTGATTTCCAAAAATTGGAAGTAAATTTTGTGTCTCTGTTAGACACTATCTCTTTTGGCATACCATGCAGTCGGAATACCTCTTTCATGAATACCTGGGCGATATCTATTGCCTTGCAGGTTGATTTGAAGGGGATGAAATGAGCAGAATTGCTCAGTTTATTCACCACTACCATAATGGCATCATTCTATTTGGTTGAAGTTGGCAATCCAGTGATAAAATCCATGGAGATGGTTTCCCATTTCCATTCTGAGATGGGTAAAGGGTGTAGTAGTCATGCTGGGTGTCGATGTTCGGCTTTAACCTGTTGGCACTCTATGCATTGGGACAAATATTTGGCTATGTCTTTCTTCAATCCAGGCCAATAAAATTGCTTCCGGGTAGCAGTGATCATTTTCTGGTATCATGGGTGACCAGTGTATGGTCTTTTATGTAGTTCATCCATAATGAACCTCTTCAAGTCGTCACAATTTGGAATGTACAGTCTATCTATGTAAGTGAGCAAACCTCCTTCGCTCATCTGATAGCCTTCATACTTTACTCGAGAGGGTTCTTGTTGTAGGTACAGGGTCACGGTCTGAACGAAGGGATTTGTCTCCTGTGCATTTCTGACTCTATTCTTGACATCTGTCTCGCAGGTACTCACCGCTGCCAGGCGAATTGTTTTCATGCTTCTGCTAAGGGCATTGCACACCCTATTCTCTTTCCCTTTAATGTTTTTTATTTCAAAATCAAATTCGCTAAGGAGGGCCATCCATCTAGCTTGTCTAGCATTGAGCTTTGGCTGGTCAAACAAATACCGCAATCCATAGTGATCTGTCATAAGTACAACTTTCCTTCCCAGGAGGTAATGCCTCCACATTTTTAAGGCATGCACTATGGCAGCCAGTTCTAGATCATGAGTCACATAGTTGACTTCGTGTTCGTTCAATTTTCGGGATTCATAACAAACCACACTTCCTTTCTGCATAAGGACTCCTCCGGGCCCTTTCTTACAAGCATCTATGCACACAAGGAAGTCAGCTTCTGGGTTAGCGATTTTCAACACAGGTGCATGGGTTAGTAGATGTTTCAAGGTTTGAAATCTTTCTTCACATTCCGGTGTCCACAGGAATTTTGTCCTCTTCTTTTGGAGGGCAGTGATTGGACAACCAATCTTGGAGAATCCTTTTATAAATCTCCTATAGTATCCCGCCAATCCCATAAAGGATCTGATGTCTAAAACATCCTTTGGGGTAGGCCATTCCATGATAGACCTGATCTTGTCAGGATCTATTGCTACCCCTTTCTCAAACAGAACATGTCCCAAGTAATGTACTTGCTTCTGAAAGAAGTCACATTTGTTGAATTTAGCATAGAGATGATGCTCTCTTAGCACTTGCAGCACAAGTCTAAGATGCTCTTCATGTTCTTCTCTATTCTTAGAGTATATTAATATGTCATCAATAAAAACTAGTACAAATTTATCTAAAAATTTACTGATTACATTGTTCATTAAGCACATGAAAGTCGCAGGGGCATTGGTTAACCCGAATGGTACTACCACAAACTCATACTGACCATACCGTGTCCGGAAAGCGGTTTTATGGATGTCTTCACCCTTGATTCGGACTTGATGGTATCCCAACCTCAAGTCAATCTTTGAGAAAATAGACGCGCCTCCCAACTGATTGAATAGATCATCAATCCTGGGCAAGGGGTACTTGTTCTTTATGGCTACTTTATTAAGTTGTCTATAATCTATACACAGTCTAAGGGTGCCATCCTTCTTTTTCACAAACAGGACTGGTGCTCCCCATGGTGACACGCTGGGTCGAATATAACCCTTATCCATCATTTCTTTCAATTGTAATTTGAGTTCCACTAACTCAGGTGTGCTCATCCGGTAGGGTGTCCTAGACAATGACACTGCTCCTAGTGTGAGCTCTATCGATAAGTCAATGTCTCTTCTCGGAGGTAAACCCGGTACCTCTTCCGAAAACACATATCTATATTCTTTCAGGATAGGGTGATCATCAGGGCTTGGTTTAGCACCTTCGATTGTCTTCAACACCTGTATTGCATATAGGGGACATCCCTTTTGGCAATACTTTCTCATTTGCAGGGCTGATATTTGCGTCACTGAGATCGGTTTTCGGATCCCTTGGAGGGTTATCCTTTTTCCTTCTTTTCTCACACATTCTAAGGTTTTATGGTAACACTCCAGTCTGGCTTTATGGGCGGCCAGCCAGTCCATACCAATCAACAGATCGTATGATCCTAGGGGTAATACGTTAAGGGTTGCCTGGGTGGGGAATTCACCCAACATTAACTAGCAGGCTGGTATGACCTCTGCTACCCTTCTTTTAGTGCCAGTGGCTAACTGTACCAACCATGGCTTGGTTTGTTTTTGGCGTTGTAGCTTACACTTATCCACAGTCCTAGGGGCTATATAACTCAAATTTGAACCAGGGTCAATTAAAACAAACACTAGATGGTTGAAAATCATACCTTCTATTTCCACCACTGAAGCTTGGTGGTCATATTGGTTATTATACAAGGCTGCATAAATCTACGGCACACTCCTTGCCACATCATTGACTGTGGTAGCTTCCTGAATGTTATAAACTTTTCGACTGTTCTGTTGTCGGTGTGGACAGTCTCTCAGGAGATGCTCTTCTCCGCAACCCCAACATTTCAGAAGTTCTTTCTTTGGGTTATTAGTCTTCGATGGTATAGGTCCAGAAGTTTTATTTCCGTCCACCGAGGGAAAGTTCTGTTGGAGCACACTCCGGGCTAGAAATTTCATTCTGGGATTCTTCTTGTAGTTCTTAAATCCTGAGGATTTGATCCCTTTTTTTCTGAAATCTCGAACCACTCTTCTGTTTCCAATCTCCACGAGACTCTGCCCGATGTCCATATTGTTCATGACAATATGTTGCTTTTCGAATAGTGTCTTCTAAGGTCTTTGGCTCGTCAAATTCAATTCAGTTCTAGTATTCCTTGGGTAGCCCACTGATGAAGTGTTGAGCCTTTGCCTTCTCTTCTTTGATGTAGGGTACATATCTCAATAAGTCGAGGAATTTGTTGACATATTCCTCTATAGTGAGTTGCCCCAGTTTTAGTTCATAAAACTCTTTAGCCTTCTCGTCGAAATATCTTTCTGACAAATACTTCTTCCGGAAGTATTTTTCAAACTGTTTCCAAGACAGGTCCTCCTCATGGACCCCTTTCATATTCTTAAGGTCTTCCCACCAGATGGAAGCCTTTCCATTCAAATTGAAAGTGGCCACGCGGGCCTTCAAATTCTCTGAAAAATCATGGACTCTAAAATATTTCTTCAGTCCAAGTAGCCAGGCCTCGGCTTCCTCTCCCTTATTTACCTCACCGTCGAAGGAGGGACGTTTGGCCTTTCTGAATTCCTCAAATTTATGACCCTTAGAAGTCTTTTGCTTCTTCTTTTTTCTTCGAGAATAGGAACTGGTCCTACTGCTGGAAGAGACTTCTGAATCGCCAACTTCCTTCTCTCTGGAATCGTCTGACACTGGTCCTTTACCTCTGGGGTGGACCTTTCTTGAGGTGCTCCTCTCAGTATGGCCACTGATATGACCATGTTTCTGCATCTCAGGTTCATGCTGCATTTTTCGCTGTAGGTCGGATAAGCTCTACAGTAAAACTGCATTAATTTCAGTTTTCTTTTCTTGTTCTTTCATCATCCTTTCGTTGTCAGCCTTACAGCTTTGCAATTCAACCATGAGACTCCTCACAGTCTTGGCTAGATTTGGAGGGGTTCTTATTGCTCTTCTTTCGTCAGAATCTTCGCCTCTGTTGTGGGAGCCTTCTCCCACCTCCTAGTGAGTCACCATACTCTGCGTCTATAGATTCCCATAGTTGATCATTTGCTTGAGTGAAAAGACAAACGTTGGCTATTAGTCAAGAGTTAAATTCATTTTTATAATTTGCGCATAAATTCATAACTCTTTCACATGCATACACAGTCGGGTTCTCATTTTCCAAGTTTTTAATCCTGGACAAGAGAGTTAAGTCAGGGGGTTACTCCTCATAGGAGTGCTTCGAACGGAGTTTATGCGCGACTCATGCATGAGCCCAATCAGGCCGAGTGTTGCAACCATGCTCTGATACCACTTTGTAACATGCCCACTTCTTAAAATCAAAGTTTTTCGTTGAATTCTCAATAATGAGAATCCCCGAAGCTTGCAGCAGCAAAATGCCAATCCCTGATCCACAGGTATTTCATGCACCTACGCGGTTTTCTGCTCATAACCGTGGTCTTTCCTGATGACAATTTCGGGGTTTTCGGGGTTTCCAATGCCAAGGTGCAATCGTCCTCAGGATTCACAATCCCTCGAATCCCGACTCCCCGCTATATTGACAGCTAGCAACTCCTTCCCACCTTCATCTTAATCAATGGACGTGATCGTCTACTGGATCAACGGCCCCTGATCTCCCTCGGGGTTTGGGGTTTCAAACTTCAAAAAACATTTGCCTACGAGACTGTCGATCCCTCAAACCTCGATTCTCCGCCATGTTGACAGCTAGCCCACACAATGGCGCTTCCTTCCTTGTCTGTCGTGCTGACAGCTAGCTCCCACTCATCAGGGTTTCGCTGTTCGCAGTCCCAAAATGCATAAACACTTTGTCACCCAAATCCCCGATATCCCGATGACCCTAACACTGATCAACAACTTCCTGTTAGGCCCTTCCCCGATAGCGTCGATTGCTGCCACGTGTCCTCCTCAAGATGGATGGTCCCGATTTCTCCGGGGTTTCGAGACTTGTGATGTCCCGGTTCTTTTGACCTCAGGAACTCCGATTTCCCGATGGCCAATATCCCGACTCTCCACAGATTCTTGACACCTGTCTCCCCAAATGGGCGGCTCAGATTATTCCAGTTAATTCCCCATGGAAATTCTCGATCCCATGTTCACGAGAATGCCGATTTCCCGAGGCACCAAAGTACCAATGGGCGCACAATCTCCGCCATATGTCTCCACCCATGGACGGTCTAGATCTTCCCGGTGTTTCGAGACTTGAAGTGTTTCGATTTTCTTCACCTCGAAAATCCTGATATATCGATGGCTGCTATTCCGATGGCTATGCCTCTCGTCGGGATTTTACATTGGCGGTTCCAAATGGTTAAACCACCATGCACCTTCCAGTCAATCCGACAGCTGACGGATATCCACTCAAGATCTGGCGGCACAGATCCTTTCTCCTGCGTGCTTACTCTAGAGGCTAAACCCTGATCATCTTCTCCCGATCCAATGACTGACGGGATCTCTGAATGAGATCCAACAGCTCAGAGTGTCCCACCTTGTGCACTCTTCCACAACTTTATGGATGGGGGAATCAACGGTCCGGATGTTCTCATGGACCATGGGGATGTACAGCCCTAGACTCTTCACTACCCATGAAGACACAGGGAAACCAAGTGGTAAGGCCTTTAACGCCCTACCTTCTCCTGCTAATCTAACGGTCGTGGGGAAACCATGGATTTCCCGACAAATTCTCACCCGTCGATTCGATATTCCTTCCTTAAGCTGCCATCTCGGGTTTTTAAGAGGATCATTCCTCCTCGTATAGGGTTATTAAGACTTGCACCTTCAAGTTCGTATTCTAGGTTCTGGGTAAACCTTTTCAAGGAGGGAATCTCTACAAGAGATCTATTCCAGGGCTTTCCTGGAGACGGATAAGGGGAAACAACTTCCCGAGAATGGGATAGAAGCCTAACTTAGTTCAATCTAGGCATAATTAGATTTATTTATCAATGTAAGTCGTGCATGGTTTCCTCTGTGATAAGCATATATCAATTCATTCATATCAAACACTGCACATACATTCTTACACTGAAATCATTCACAATTTCACTGTTCTATGAGCATATATATATATATATATATATCAGTATATAAATTTCAAGTTGCAATATGTAAGACACTTATCAGAAATACCACCAGAAGTGGGTGCAACTGCTGAGAGGGGTGCTCGTTTCCACCCAACCGTAGGCTCAGCGACTCCCAGAGGATTCACCACTAGCCACCCCCAAGCTAAGACCACGACGTTGTTGAGACTGCGTCTCTCTGTCTGCCAGTGACCAGGAGTGAAGGTTGCAATCCTTCCTCTCTACTTTCACTCACTCTGCGTCATGCCAGAGTTCCCCTCGTGTCCCCCCCCCTCACAATCACTTCTACCATACACCTTATCCTCTTGCGAGGTTGCGTGTGGCACGATTACCCTCACGCCGATCAGGCCTGATGGCTCTACAGATGGGTGGTTCACCATCCCATCCCTCATCAAGTCGTCTGCCTACCAGCCTGCGAGATATTAAATTTGGGTCCAGCGAGCTGCTTTTAGTTCTCCGGGCCAGTGGAGTCCAAATACGGTATTAATTCTCGGTGGAAGTTAACGCCACCTTTTCAGGTGCCTTCCACCGCCATCGTGGTCTCTTTTCTGGACATCCCCTCTCAGCAGTCCTACAATATAAATTCATAATGTTATTCACATTTATTGACCTTTTCCATAAGGTCCATTCACATCACATATTCACATTTATGATTTTGCCACAGTTCTGGCCAGTCCAGTTATTTTTACAAACTGGGGGAAAGAGGGTGTTACACACCCCCACAATCTCATGACTATTTTGTAATGTATTTTGGCCATCATTTTATCTTATGAACTCACACATTAGGGGGCATATGTTATAGCATCATTTGACACCACATATTCTTATGATGACTCATTGGCCTTAGTTACATCCCTTTCCCCGCTTGTAGGACCAAAATCCCACTTTTCCTCTCAAAAAATATTTTAAAAACCCCATCTTACTTGATGCACGTGATTCTCATTAAGGTAACTCTTGTACATAAGTGCCTTGCTAGTTAGCAACTCACACAAACATTAATTTGGCTCAAAAAATTAATAAATCCTGACATTTTGGGCAGAGTTGACGGGTTCCTTAGGTTCTTGACCTCCTGTAGCCCATCCATAACTATTCTAGATGTCAAAAAGAAGTATAAATTAGAGCCTTAAGGTGGAGGAAAAAGAGATCAAAGAAATCCATCCTTATGTTGACATTTTCATTATAGCCCTACAAGCCCCCTTTTCCCCTCTCTTCTAAGATTATCCTTCCCCTCTAAAAACCCTTTTCTTTAGAATTTGTGTTCTCCATATCTTGTCAGGAAGAAAGCCATTTCTTCCTTGGACTTGCTGGAACACAAAGATTTGGAGGTTGTGTGTGTCATCTTTGGCCTTGGGTGGAGGAACTTGGAGCCCAATGTTGGGACCATGCCGTAGCGGTTACAGGTTGTAACCAACTTCTATGTTGTTATTAATAAAATATATCTTGTTCTCGTCCATTTCTATTTGCTAATTAATGAGATTATTTATGTCTTCTTTTGAATCTATTATGCAAATTGAAATGATCATGTCTAGTTAGTTAGCAGATAACTACCTATTTACAATTGCTTGTCTCTTTGTCCTTAGAAGTTTTCAAAGGATTGTTGTGAAAGATTCCTCGAGCTAAAGTTCTTGAGTGGGATCGACATAAAATGTTGGATTTCGGGTATGTTCTCTTTCATATATTTTGAAAGTTAGTTACTATAAGTAGTTACTTTTAATTAACTACCTGTTTAGAGTCCGAGACTGGTATTTTAAGGAAATCCTCTTTCTTACCTCCTTCCCTAAACCCACCTTGCTTCATTCCTCCACCTTTCCCACCCTTGTCCCCATTCATACTCCTTTAGGGACACCCATATGGGAAATGTGGAGAATCCCTCCCCACCCCCTATTGGCTCAACCATGAGTGGGTGGAGAAGGGGGAGGTGATTGATCCAAATTATTTTCGACATGAAATGAGAGTGAAGATATAATAAAGAAATGCACAGAGATATCATGGATATCCAATAATATAACAAAAATGTATCATAGATGCAACCATAAACACAGAGATACAATAATACACGATTTCTATTAATGAAAGAAATGTACAGAGACTGTAAAAATACAAAGTGAAAGACTCGCTAGAATGGTGGCATCTTATCTCTGAGAAGAGATGAGACGGCTACTCGCATTCACAAGAAGATAATTTTACCATGAGGCTCCAAAGGCCTTTTTACAATAAATAGGAATGTCAAAAACCCTAAACATAAAAACCTAACACTAGGAGATGAAGCGCCAAAATTCATGTGGGCCCCATTTGGGTAAGTCAATACATCAACTTCCCGGGGTCGTAACTTTTGCATACGATCTTCATTTGACACATATGATACATCGTTAGAAAGGTCTATCCGAGGACTACAACTAACGATTGTGAATATCATGATTTAAAATAGATTGATATTCACCGGAGTTTGATGCCCAAAAAACGTCGTTTAGGGCCTCAAAATGGTTCTAGAAGTTCAAAACCCAAAAAACTGTCAAAAATATTAAATTGCAAAAATTGCCAGAAAATTGTTTTGAGCCAGTTGGAAAAGATGGGTGGCCACCGAAATCCACCTGGATAAATCCTCCCTCTTTAGGAAGAAATGGTCTCCATTGCGTTGAGTGCCCGAGGGAGAGGGAACAACGTTTGCTAAATTTGCATCTTGATGAGCTGCTTGCATTATTGGAGAAGTTGCGATGCTTAGCTTGTTGAAGGTTGTCACGAACATGTGGTTGGAAGGGTTGGACCTTTTTAACCAGTCTAACCACATGAGATGCCTGTGTGTAGAAGGAATCTTTACACTTTGCTGCAATCTTGTCGACCTTCTTCTGTTGGATAGAAGGTGCTTGGGCCAAGGCTGTAGTGGTTGCAGTATCCTTCTGTTCACCTTTTGAAAAGATTGTGAAGAAGATGAATTTTGCAATGTGAGATACTACCTTGCGGCACTGTTTAGGTGGAACAATAGTCGGAACTACCTYTGGTATTCTATAGAGATGACCCCCCAGAGAAACAATGACACTGCGTGGTYGAGACTCATAAACAACATGACRTCTCCACATATATGGTTGGCCCAAGAGAACATCACAGACATCCAGGGGGGAAACATCAMACAATACCTCATCCTTGAAGGTTTGGATGTTGTATGAAAATTGRCACTACTAGCTGACACGAAGATCTTGTCCCTGGCGAAGCCACTTGATGTTGTATGGTTGTGGGTGTGGKGTTGTCGACAATCCCAACTATTTTATGACTTCTATTGAGATGATCTTCTTTTGGATTYCGCTATCAACAATRAAATGCAGTGGGATCYCCTTCAACCACATCTTTGAATGAAAAAAGAGACCCCCCTCTTTAGGACCTGTTGGTTCTTTTGGTTGAATTGTTGCAGTCACAACAATAGCAGTGGGGCCTGCGTCAATGATCTGTCTTTTACCAGTATTTTTCAGAATCAGATTTTGAATTAGGGTTCAACTCCTTGTCTTTGATCTCGGCCACCAATGACTGTTTTGAGAGACATTCATCAGTGTTGTTCCATGGGCTTTTGTGGAAATCACACCATTTTCTAATGTCCTTCTTTGTCTTCCCATGACCTTTCTTTTCCTATGGCTTGGACTGGTTTTCGAGAGACTGTTTGTTAGAGACATCTTTGTCATACTTTGGTTGTTACAGATTTGCAGACCCAAACTCTCATTTGTTCTGGTGTTTAAATTTATGCTCGATTTTAACATCATATCGATAAGGAGAACTGAGTGATGATATGTCCATAAAATCCATTTCAGTTTGGATGTATCTGTGTAGAGCCCGACGGTATTTCAGAACCAAATGTCGTTTGGAGTCTTTGATACCCATATTGGTGCACAAGGTATGGAAGGTATTGGTGAACTCTGGAACTGCTTGGCCCCTCTCTTACCATAGTGTGGTCCATCTCATGT
>JASDQU010339445.1:0-12481 GCA_032191745.1 Picea mariana
TTACAGTCTCTGTACATTTCTTTCATTAATAGAAATTGTGTATTACTGTATATCTGTGTTTATGGTTGCATATCTGATACATTTCTGTTATATTATTGAATATCTGCGATATCTCTATGCATTTCTTTATTATATCTCCGCTCTCATTTCGTGCCGAAAATAATCCGGATCATATATCCCCAACCCCTTGATGTTCTACACATTGAGACCTTTTCAACAGTGTGAAAATCACCTTGATCAGAGTTCATATGCAAAAGTTATGCCTCTTGCATGTTGACCTACCTAGTTGACCACCATGGTACCTAGTGGATGCCATGTCAACCCCCATTACTCATGTGTGAGGCTAGTCACATCTAGAATTCCAAGAATATTCTAGAAGGTCCAAAACCATAACACTAATCGAGGGTTGAGGCATGCAAAAACCTTAACCCTAGATGACTATCATGCTATGTTAAATACTAGGCCACTAGGAAGAGAGGGGGTTCTATTCTTTTAACATTGTACTTGTTCCATAGTTGAGAAAAGCATCTAGGAGTAGGATTTGAGAACATAACACAAGAAGAAGAATAGTTTGTAACAACCATTCAAGTCGTAGTGTCAAAGGCAACTCTATAGTGAGTTCCCCTTTATTTGTTTTTGCATTTTCATAATTGAATAAAAGGAGAGCAGAGCATAGACCTTGTTGGGTCATTGTTTTGTCACCATTTTCATCATCTATACTCATACTTTTGGTCAAATTGCCTCATTCTTTCACTCATTGATTACCCCATTTACCACGATTTCCCATAAAAACATCATTATACATCTCCTTATGATTTAGTGGTTGATTATTGTCAATTTTCCTTCATTTTTAATTGATTGAAGAATATTATGTTTGATTTTTACTGATCATGGTAATTTCCAAAAATTCATGTAATCAAAGGGTAGTTTCTTGTAATGAAATCCAAGGTTGTCATACTTGCACAACTCTAGGGGAAATTTCGAAAGATGGGATTTGTCACTAGGAACCTCAACATGGTTTTGTGTTGTTCAATTCAAACCCAAGTCACACATGTGAGCCTCTAATGCGTGGTCAAAGTTCTGGTCGAATTTAGCAGTAGTTTCTAGGCAACGATCTTCAGGCGCAATTTCTAGATTTATGAAGGCAAATCTAAAAAATCAGGGACACGAATTTTGTGCAGAATGAGCCCACTTAGGTGACATGCGAGCAAATTTCTCAAAATGTGAAAGATCTAAGAGATATGAGCGCTTTTCTAAAATGGATTTTCCCAGATCTACTATTGCGACCGGTTTGAGGATATGTAGGTTTTGGATCTCCAAGATCCCATTTGTAATATATAAATATCAGTCTCGCGAACCTTCACAACACATTGGATATGATATTGAATTGTTGTACTTTTGTATCATTGATTTGAGATTAATATAAGAGCTTTGGTTATTGTCAATCATATGTGTTGTGTGTTTTAATTGCTTAAGAACGGTTCTATCATTTTCTCCAGCAGTGTTCACCGAGCCAGGAGGCCCCTTGAGTGAGGAGTGTGTTGCTTCTATTTTTTCTATTGTCATTTTAATTTATCAGTTCTGTGGATTTTATTTATGTTCTTTCATTTATGCATTTTGTTTATGATTTCCATTTGCAACACATGGGAAGACTACTACACATATCTTATCAATTGAACAAAGATTGTTTTACTTCAATAAAAAAAACCTTCATTAAATCATATGATTGAAAGTCTATAATTGTCATGCAGCTAAAAATCAAGCAGGTTGATGATTCCAAGTGTTTAGAATCATTATTGTGCTTTTTGATTAAATCTATTTCCTTAAATTTACATCTTCCTTGTTTTTTGAAGCTAAGCAAAAACTCTATTTTTAAAGCTAAATAGTGAACAATTTTCATTTTGCATAATAATAATTTAAAGATAGATTAGAAGCTAAAACATTCAAATATTTTGCATGCACTTCGTCAGTTTACGAACCTCGGGTTGATGATTTAATGTAGCAGATTTCACCTAATTGAACCGACTGACATTTTTGGCGTTGTTGTCGAGGAAGTGCAAAAAGGCATTAGTTTTTATTTCTATCATTTAAATGCATACAAGAATGAATGCATGGGAAGAGAGACGGCAAGACGAGAGGTAAGAACCTGCGCATTCTCTATAAGTAGAGATGTAGAGAGTCTCTCTTCAATTATTTAAATCATGTTAAGTAGAATGCATGAATAGATGTAGAGATCCTAGAGGTAGATTTGTAAATGTGTTGAACCTGCACATAATAGATCTAGCTAAATAATAATACACACATTTGCATAGAGAATTGGAGAAAGAAGAAGAAGGAGAGAAATAATGAAAGAATTCTCATTAACCATTGTGAATAATAAATAATTTACACATGATATACTTTGTATAACTCAATGAGTGTGCACTGGAGGAGAACCAATGCGCCATAGTGGTGGTCTAGAGTGATTTGGACACACACCAACAGTTACGAGAGTGAACTGCCACCTAGTCTAGTCTCTCAGGCAGTTACGGGAGTGAACTGCCACCTAGTTGAGTTAAACTAGTCTTCAGTTAGCTAACTGAAGAAAGAGTAGTGAGGAGTTAACTCAGGGAATCAAGGGTAATGCGCCAGTCTGGTGATGATACCAAGGGAAGGTCTAATTAGCACAGTGATGATCCCAATGTTGCATGGTGACACAACCAATGCAACATCTAAACTCAACTCAACTAGTCAAACTGAAGTGTCAACTGAAAGAGAATATTCTCTAGGTGGAATATTCTCCCCTAAAATATAGGAGACTAGATAATGACTAATTATGACTAATAAACAAGGAAAAACCTTAGGAAAATCAAATCCTAGGTGTGTGTGAAGTAACTCCAACACCCCCCCTGAACATCACTATGGTGAAAATAAAGAATGGGTCACGGCAACAAGGCCATGTTAGGTACCCAAATACAAAAGATACACTGAAATAAAGTAAGGAAAGAGGGAAAATCTCATGGGAAACCCCCCCTCCCCCTCAAGATACAATGTATGTAAGAAGAAGAACTACAGTTGCTAGGCAACTGTGTCCTTCACTCCAAGATGACTTCGTAGAGAAAGGAACTTCTGCTCAGTGAAGGTCTTGGTGAAGATGTAAGTCATCTGTTCTGCTGAAGGACAGAACTGTAAGTCGATGATCCCCTCATGTACTAAGTCTCGGATGTAGAGCATGTGGATATCGATGTGCTTCGTCCATTGCCTTTGAACTGGATCTCTGCAGAACTTCAGAGTGCTCTAGTTGTCACACGAGATGACGATCGATCAATGAAATTGAATGCCCAACTCAATGAGAAAATGTTGTAGCCACATATCTTGAATGGTTATGTTAACTACCCCTCTATACTCTACCTCAGCTGAAGATAGAGCAATGACAGCTTGCTTCTTGCTCGACCAACAAATAGGCCCATAACCAATACTGAGTGAGTAACCAGATGTGGACTTGCGATCAATGCTATCACCAACCCAGTCATAATCAGTAAACCCGGTGAGATCTAATGTAGAGTCTTCTGCATAATGAATCCCAAAGGTGATGGTGCCCTGTACGTATCGAAGGATACACTTTGCAGCTTTCCAATGTAGCTCATGCGACCTTCATGAACCTGGAAACTGCGCCAACTGCATATGAGACATCAGGTCTAGAGAGTGTGAGATACAACAAGCTCCCCACTAGCTGTCTGTACAGTGTGCTGTCAACCAGTGGAGTCTCCCTGCCATCCTCAAGTTTGACTCCTGATAGGAAAGGAGTCGGACCAGACTTGCAGTCTGTCATGTGAAATCTCTCAAGGAGATCTCGTGCATACTTGGCCTGAGACAGTTTGATGCCTGATGCATCCTGACTGATCTCGAGTCCAAGGAAGAAGTGTAGCGGACCCATGTCTATCATCAAAAACATGTCATGTAGAATCCTCTTGACTACAACAATCGTTGAAGTCTAGCACCTAGTGATCAGCAAATCATCGACATACATAACTAAAAGTAGAAGTGAATAAGTTGTCCCGAGCATGTAGACATTCGGGTCTTATTTACAACGTACAAAGTTCTGTGACAATAGGTAGGAATCCATCTTGGCATGCCATTCCCTTAGAGCCTGCTTGAGGCCATAAAGTGACTTCTTAAGTCGACAGACCAAAGATGAGTCCTGCATAAATCCTTGGGGCTACTCCATATAGATCTCCTTAGAGATATCACCGTGAAGAAATGCATACTTCATGTCCATATGATGAACTTCCCATTCTTTGGTTGTCGCAATGGCAAGTGCCAATCGTATGGAATCCATCTTCACTACTGGAGCGAAGGTCTCATCATAGTCAATACCATGCACCTGCTGAAAGCCTTTGGCGACAAGCCTGGCTTTGTATCTGGTAATCTGTCCATCTGTTGCGCTCTTTGTCCTGTAGACCCATTTGCATTTGACAAGTTTCCTCCTAGAAGGAAGGGGAACCAGATCCCAAGTCTGGTTCTTGAGGAGAGAGTTGTACTCTTCTTGCATGGCGAATTCCCAAAAGGGATTTCCAGCAACCTCACCATAAGATTGTCGATCTGAAGACTGAACCAAGAAAAGATGCCTAGAGGGAAATTGTTTAGTGGCAGTGAGTGCAGCAAGAGGCTCCTCAAAATCAGATTGAGTCCTCCTATTATCGATTGGATCACCAAAGAGATCCCCTACATCCTGAAGAGTAGTTTGTGCCCACTCGGGCCTCTGCTCTGGCTCTGCAACTGCATCTGGATGCTCTGACTCTGTATCTGATTGTACTGAATCTGAATCTAAATCATTTGATTCCTCTGAATCAGAACTCTCATTTGAAGAAGAGTCGACATGTGCATGCTCATCATCTCGAATAAGT
Organism: Picea mariana; assembly: GCA_032191745.1. Taxonomy (NCBI): domain Eukaryota; kingdom Viridiplantae; phylum Streptophyta; class Pinopsida; order Pinales; family Pinaceae; genus Picea; species Picea mariana. Next base: position 4,887 of record JASDQU010339445.1, read on the forward strand.
GGAAGAGTGAAGGTGTCTGCATGCGGCTGTTGAGGTACATGTGAGACACTTTCCTCAAATTGGACACTACACTCAATGATGAGTCGGTCCGAGGAAAGATCAATAAGATGATATCCCTTCACATTGTTGGGGTATCCAATAAAAATGCACTCAGTGCTCTGTGGATCAAGTGCCTTCCTCTTTTCAAAGGGAATCTTGGCCCATGCACATGAACCGAAAATGTAAAAGTGGGTCACTTCTGGTTTGAGGCCGCTCCAAGCCTCGTAGGGGGTCTTATCCTTGACAGATCTATGGGGAGATCTGTTTTGGATGTATGTTGCACAGTTAAGTCCTTCGACCCATAGTCTCTGTGGTAGTGACTTTGTATGCAACATGCAAGATGCCATCTCCTTTAGAGATCGGTTTTTCTGCTCAGCAACTCCGTTTTGTTGCGGAGTATAGGGAACTGTGTGTTGCAACTGAATCCCTGCCTCATGCCAAAGATTATGAATCTCATGATTTACATACTCTCCCCCATTATCAATTCAGAGGACTTTTATCTTCTATCCGAACTGTGTCTCAACCAGGGATTTGAAATCTTTGAGGTGTTGAAAGACCTCGGATTTTTTTCCTGAGAAAGTAGATCCATGTAAAACGTGAGAAATCGTCAACACAAATGAGAACAAACCTTGTTTTTCTGATCGATGGATGTGGAAAAGGACCCATGTTACCGTCGCAAATNGAGGGTGTTTCCCAAGAACACATTCCTCACACACTCCCTTGGAGAAATGGATGTTTAGTAGACCATCAACCAATCTTTGCTTGCTAAGCTGTTGCACGTATCTGAAATTCAAATTTCCAAAACTTTCATGTCATATCCTACATGCATTTCTCCCATTTTCTTCCCTTTTCTCCTTTGGATCCGGAGGCATCGATGAAAGGTTTTGTGTACCCTTCCTTCTTCGGATGTGCATGAGCTTTCCATTTATATTTATCTTTAAATTTATGATATTTGTGGCTGCCATCATGCAGAATGAGTGCATGCACTTTTGGGCCTTTGATTGTGCCCATGTTGATGAGCTTAGTTTGCTCTTGTGTCAGGGATTCGATAAAGTCCTCAAGAGAAGGCATCTTCCAGGTGGCTCCAGAGGCAAATCTGACAATATGGAATGTGGATACGAATACAGATTCGGGACCAAGCTTGAAGAGAATGGTGAGAACCATTTGCTTCTTCTCCTTTGATTTATCAACCCCACAAGCTTTGAGTTGTGATAGTAAATCCTTGAATTTTGTAAAGAAATCTTGGATATTCTCAAAGATTTTTGGATCCCATGTGAGTAGCTCCACTTCCAGCATGTGTCCCCTCATCTCATCTTGTTTTCCAAAGATCCCTTCCAAGGTGGTCCAGGCTTCATTGGGAGTCTTACAGGAAGATATATGAAAAAGGAGATCGGGAGAAATAAGACTGCAAATTGTTTTGAGTGCCTCATCCATGCAATTTAAATACTTGGATTTTTCTATGGCTGATGGTGGTTCTGTATCTGCATTCAAGGTTAACCTGTACAACCCTCTAGTTTGGAGATGTATGGTTATTTTCTCCTTCCATGCAAAATAGTTGTTAGGTGTAAGAATGAATGATACCATGTAAATGTGTTGAACATGCACATAATAGATCTAGCTAAATAATAATACACACATTTGTAGAGAGAATTGGAGAAAGAAGAAGAAGGAGAGAAAGAATGAAAGAATTCTCATTAACCGTTGTGAATAATGAATAATTTACACATGATATACTATGTATAACTCAATGAGTGCGCACTAGAGGAGAACCAATGCACCATAGTGGTGGTCTAGAGTGATTTGGACACACACCAGTAGTTACGGGAGTGAACTGCCACCTAGTCTAGTTTCTTAGGCAGTTATGGGAGTGAACCGCAACCTAGTTGAGTTAACTAGTCAACTAGTCTTCAGTTAACAGACTGAACAAAGAGTAGTGAGGAGTTAACTCAGGGAATCGAGGATAATGCGCCACTCTGGTGATGATACCAAGGAAAGGTCGAATTAGCATGGTTATGATCCCAATGTTGCATGGTGACAAAACCAATGCAGCATCTAAACTCAACTCAACTAGTCAAAATGAAGTGTCAACTGAAAGAGAATATTCTCCAGGTGGAATATTCTCCCTAAAATATAGGAGACTGGATAATGACTAATAAACAAAAAAAAACCTTAGGAAAAAGAAATCCTAGGTGTGTGTGAAGTAACTCCAACAAGATTCACTAGCGGTAGGAGTACACCAACCACTAATTCATGGAAAGACTAACTCGTGTCAAAAGATAACTTGGTGACAACATGATCTTAGTAACATGTCGAATTTAAGTACATGATTGTTTTTCAAATTGCTTAAGTTTGATTTGAGTAGTGTGCTTTCATTTATGTTGATTTAATTTATTTTCAAAGTGTTGTAAGAACCCCCCTTGCACTAATCCATGTGCAAGACATGTACTATCATCCAATAAGAAGAATTCATGCATGTTTAATAATATGTTGAGTAAAGAAGAATGCTACTCCAAGAATTCTCTCAAATCCTATCAACGGTTGGAAACATCTCTGCATCTTAGAAGGAGCAAATTCCGATAGCATTTAGGAACATACCTGCACTCTGGGAAGTTATAGAAGACCAAAAATTCCATGAGCAACATCAAGAAGAATACCTATAAGAGATCAAACAACCATGGGAAAACATCTGATAGAGATCATACATTAGAACCTGGGATCCAGGAATTTCTACCATGCATATCATCATATCCTTTATGCATTCAAGAGACCAATCAACAAATAGTAGAATATTTACATGGCATGACAAAGGAGGACATACAAAGCAGTGGTAATGAATAAGTGAACCAAGGGTATCATAACCACATTGAATTATGGTTCTAGGCAACTATCATCTCACAACATTCCTTCACTCTTCAACAATTCTTTACATCATATCAATCAAAGCAGTTGGTTCCTCATATTTGTTGATTTTTCAATAGGCAAGGTTTAAGCATGACGTTCATTCCATTTTAGCATTTTACTTAAACCATAAACAATTTTGTTGCAGCAACCAAGATCACAAGAAGAAACACCATGCACAAGTACACAAGAAGTATCCTAGGAAACCCTTCTCAACAAGGGAAGAAAACCCAGCCAATCCTTTGCTATATTCTTCAAGAGAAAGACCTCCACCACCAAGAAAACCTAGCACACAAAAGGGTGCTTGCAAACCCTAGAAGACTAGCACCCAAGAGAGGTGCGCACTTTTCCCAAGAAGATGTACTTGCTGAAATTTCCAAACTCACACAAAAGATATGTTTCCTCAATGGGGAATTTACCTTTACTTATATTAGACTTGACTTGTCAACATAAGTGTCTATTGGCACAACAAGGCCAACCTCTCTAAATCACAATATAATTAACAATAACCAGATTAATTATCTTTTACATTAATTATCAATTACATTAAGGTGGGGCCGACTTGTACCCTTTACATTACAATTAGGGTTACAGGTAGGTTTGACTCTTGAATAATATAGCAAGGGATCTCTTACACCCACTAGTGCTCAACCACTAGGGGCACATCCATAGGGATGTCCATATCTCTATCTCACTGGGTCTCATAGGATAACCACACTCACTAGTGCTCAACCACTAGGATCACGTTCACCTATGCTCATCCACATGCACATCCAACTCAACAAATCTTCTTTCCCACTGCATTACACAGGAGAGTCATCTGGAGTTCATCATCTCAACTCTCTACTCAGTGGAGGCTAATACATCGTTTTCATCTCTTTCTCATAATGATGCACCCAACTCATGGGAATTCACACATTCACCTTGTACTCAGCCATAGGCATGTCCAACTCAACAGATCTCCTTTCTCACTGCGTTACACAGGAGAATCATCTGGAATTCTTCTCAACTCTCTGTAAGGAGGAGGCCATCACTACGTTCCAGCTCTGTCTCAGATAAGAACCACACACCCATCTCAGGAGCTCTCTATCAGGTCTGTGTCCTGGAGGATGTCTCACACAGCTGTAATCATCAACACTCCCTCTCAGCTAGGGAGGCATTCTCCACCAGGCCAAGTCTCTCACGAAAATACTCGAACTTTGTCTTGGCAAGTGGTTTGGTGAAGATATGTGCGATCTGCTCATGGGTAGGAAGATATTGCACATGTATTGTCTTCCTCTGCACCATGTCTCTGATATAGTGATATTTTATCTCAATGTGTTTCAATCTGTCATGAAACAAAGGATTCTCGGAGAGCTTCACACAGCTCTGGTTATCACAATGAAATAGTAGTAGGATCCATCTCATGATCGAATAAGTCAGTTAGAAGTTTGCGAAGCCACACTACTTCACGGACTACTACACTCAATGCAATGTACTTTGCCTATGCAGTACTCAATGCCATAAAGCTCTGTTTTCTACTACACCAGGAAACCATGGCAGGCCCTAAAGTGACGCAACAACCGGAAGTGCTTTTCCTATCCACTACGCTCCCTACCCAATCTGCATCGGCATATCCCTGCAGGCTCAATTCTACACTGGAGGCATATCTTAGGCCATAACCAAGTGTGCCTCATAAGTAACTCAATACATGTTTTGTTGCTATCTAGTGTGTCTGTCTCAGTTGGCTCATAAACTGGTTAAGCACATTCACTGCATAGCATATATCTGGTCTGGTGTCAACAAGATACATCAGTGATCCAATCAATTGTCTGTATAAGTGTGGATCTACCTCTCCTAAATCAATATCACTCATGTTCTTCAAATCCATCACCATTGGAGTGGGCATGGATTTCCATTTTGTCATATCGAACTTTTTCAATATCTCTACAGTACATTTTCCTTGACTTAGGAAAATCTCATCTGTCCTCTACCATACTTCTAGTCCCAATAAGTAGTGCATCAAGCCCAAATCCTTCATTTCAAATTTAGCAGTCAATACTCGTTTGCATTCAACAATGAGTCTCTCTGAACAAGTGAGGAAAAGGTCATCCACATATAGGACCAAAATCAAACACTCATTGCCATCAATGTGATAATATAAGTTTGGATCAACAACACTTTTGTTAAAGCCCAAACTCATCAGAAATCCATCCATTTTCTCGTACCAAGCATGAGGTGCTTGCTTTAGACCATATTGGGCTTTCTTTAACCTACACATATTGGATCTTTCATTGTGTTTAATGAATCCTTCTGGCTGCTCGATATAAACTTCTTCCTCAATTTCACCATTGAGAAAGGTTGTCTTTACATCCATCCGGTGTAGCTTCCAACCCATGGAAGCAACTAGTGCAATGATAGAACAGATGGAGGTGTGTTGGGCTACTGGAGAAAAATTATCGTCATAGTCAACTCCCTCTACTTGTGAGAACCCTCTCGCTGCAAATCTCGCTTTGTATTTTTCGATGCTTCCATTAGTTGCATGCTTGATTTTATAAATCCATTTGGAAGTCACTACAGACTTTCCCTGTGGTCTTGGAACAATATCCCATACATAATTTTTCAATATAGATTGATATTCTTCAGTCATGGCATCTTTCCATACTTGTTCACCTGAAGCTTCTCCATGACAAGATGGCTATGAGTCAATGATGTGGGTCATGGCTGAAAGGTAGCTTGAGAATCTCTTTGGTCTCTTTCTCTCTCTGGTTGTTCCTTGAGGGGCTTTACGTCCCTCTTCTTCTTGTAGAGTTTTTCGGGCCCAAGCAGTACCTTTATGTCCAACTATAATATCTCTGGGCATGTCACTTGGAGCAACTGGATCAGCTGGAACAACTAGATCAACTGGAGTAACTTGATCAATTGGAATAATGTCTTTCTCCCTCTGAGCTGTTGAAGGGGGAGAAGGCATTGTCTCACTATCAATTTCCATCTGAGCTTCTCTAGTTCTTTGGAAAGCTACTTCTTCTTCAAAAGTAACATCTCTACTTATTTCAATTTGTCTTTGACCAAGAATGTAGATTCGATATGCCTTTGAGGATTCATTGTATCCCACAAATGTGCCCTTTTTCCCTGAAGGTTCTAGATTGGATCTCTTCTCTTTGGGTACATGAAAATATACTAGACATCCAAATATTCTGAAGTGTCCAATCTCAGGCTTCACTTTGGTGAAGGCTTCTTCTAGAGTAATGTTCTTCAAGATCTGATGAGGACTTCTGTTTGAACATACACTGTTGTCATACATGCTTTTGCCCATAGAGTCATAGGTAGACTCTGATCATGTATCATTGCTTTGGTTGCCTCAATGATAGTTCTGTTTTTCCTTTCTGCAACCCCATTTTATAGAGGGTTGTAAGGAATTGTGAACTCCCTCTTGATCCCCACTTCAATACAAAAACTGTTGAAATCTTTGGAGGTGTATTCTCCTCCATTATCTGATCTTAATACTTTAATTTTTATTCTGGTCTGGTTCTCAACCTGAGCTTTGAATTCTTGAAATTTTGCAAGGACTCCATCCTTGTTCTTCATAAAGTAAATCCATTTTTTTTTGGGAGTGATCATCTATGAAGAGTACATAGTATAAGTACTCATTCAGAGATGCAACAATCATTGGCCCACACACATTTGAATGTATCAAGTCCAAGATTTCCTTGGATCTATTGTCACTGCTTGAGAAGGATCCTTTAACATTTTTTCCAAGAGCACAACCTTTGCAAACACTTTTATGCTGAATCTATATTTCTGGTAGACCTGTTACCATTTTCCCTAGAGTTGGGAGAGCTCTATAATGAATGTGAGCAAGTCTTCTATGCCATAGCTCACTCAAGCTGATAGTGTCATGTAGCAGGGCCTGGACTGGTTTGATGGTTAATTTGTACCAGCTATATTCTCGGACACCAATTACCTTGGCATAATTTATATGAGAGTCTTTGTGCCATGCAATAACTCTTCCTTCTGAGAAAGTAACCTTGTGTCCTTTGTCTTCCAAGGAAGAAACGGAGACAAGGTTCCTCTTCATTCCGGGTACATATAGTACTTCTTTTAATTGAAGCTGCATATCTGAATCTAGTTGGAAGCTAGAAGTTCCAACCCCTCTCACATTATATCTGGCATCATCTCCAAGGACAACACGTAGATGTGTCTCGTTCTCAACAAAATTTGTTAGGTGATCTCTAAGACCGGTCATGTGCCTGGAGGCACCACTATCAAATAACCAAGTATTATCATTGGTAGGGACCATACCTGAGAGTGATAAGATGTTTATTTCTTCATCTCCTTGAGGTCTCTTCTTCCTAGAACCGAGTTTGCTTGAACCATCAATCTTGTCTCCCATCATGATTTTGCTCATTTAAATTTTGGATTCTTCACAAACCCTTGTCAACTAGGCTAGAAAACCTAACGGCTAGGCTAGGCTAGCACTTTTAGGTTTTGTTGGACTTATGACTGCCAACACTAAACCTTTGAAGGATAGGATAACACTGGTGAGCTGGATAGCTCCTTCAAAGAGTTGCGGAAACCCAATTTTGAAATTTTCTACAGAAATTAGCGAAACCCTAGAAACCCTAGGGCCAAAAAGTCAGAATGCTCGGAATTGCAGTTTGAGACTTGCTGGAGGTGTG
>JASDQU010339448.1:2086-12481 GCA_032191745.1 Picea mariana
AGGCCCAGGTCCTTTGCATCCCTTAAACCTAAAATAAGAGCTTAAACTATGACACATTATTGGTAGATTCAAATTCTAACTTGTAGGACAAGGGTATGGTCTCTTGACATGGTGAAACAAAGACTACTCTAGCACCAGCCCCTTCCTTAGAAGAGGCTCCGTCAAAGAACATATTCCAAACAGGGGTAGTAGGAGGAGGGTTTTCACAAAAAGCAATCGATTGTTCCCTGATTTCAAGAGAAGGTTCAGGAGTATCAGTTAGCTGCAATATGTTGGATCCCAAATCAGTGTCAAAAGAAAAAAATAGGATGGTTGGTGGGGTTTGCTTCATCACTAATGATGTACGCAAGCTGCGCTTCCCTGTAGAGTCTCCTTTGTTCACCCGCAAATACATGAATGGTGGCATATGAAAGGTCCATCTGAAGGGTTCCCACCAATCTCTTTATCCAAGATCTAGATAGGAGCATCCAAAACTTAGGGGGAACATTAGCCACTATGATGTCCATGACCACGCTCTTCATCGGCAGCTGGAATAGAGAAACAACCAGGTCTTTGATAACCCCAAGTCACTTCACCTTCCTGGAGTCGAAATAATACAGGTCATGGTGGGTTTTTGTCACCTCCAACCCAAGCTCTTCGATGACAATCTTAGGCATAATACTATGAGATGCCCTTGAATCCATTAAGCAGTTATGCAACACCTTATCATGGATGTTTAATGAAGTGTAGAAGGGAGGGGAGGAGTCATATCTATCGTCCACCAAAGGCCCTAATATGACAATTGGCCTTTCATATTGGAGGTTAACTGAGTCAGTGGAATGATACAAAGGTTCGGGCTACAACATTTTGGAGAGGCACCTTTTGAAGTACTCATGCTTGACCAACTCTAAAATGGGTACAGGGATTCTAATTTTTTGTATTTCATTCTCAAAGCTAAAAGAGGAGGGGACTTTTAGAATTTCTCTCACTTCCGGAACAAGACCTTTAACCACTGGTGGGGGGGTCTGTGCCTTCTTTTCCTTGCTTCGGTCTGCAATATATTTAGTAGGTTTTCCTGCCCTGGTAGGCCGATCAGGAATGTCAAATTTCCCTTCTTTCTATTTGGACCTCAAATTATATCTGTTTAAAGTGTGGCTGGCCTCTTCCCCTTTACTCAGATCATTCAGTTGATTACTCATGAGGGACTCTTCATATGCAGACTAAGTTAAATGAGGGTATGAAGAGGTATCTCCAAGGAAATGGATCTCAGGATCAAAATCTTTTTCCTTTCCTTCTTCTTCAGTAACTAGGTTATTTTGGAGAGGAGTTTGGATTTTCTGATCATCTCAGTCCCTGTTCCTTTGATCTCTCTGAATGGTTCGAGGGGCATTAATTGGTCTCTTGAAACTACCCCTATTATCAACAATTTGGGGATTCCTATAGATCTTCTTTCCTTCTAATTCTATCTTTTCCATTCTAGCAAAAAGTGTTTTTAGTAGTTTGATCACTTCATCCGTTTGAGGGGGGGTAGCAAAGGAACTAGAAGTTAGAGTTTTAGACCTACCTTTTCCTCTGTCTCTGTCAGATTTACTCCTAAGTTTGTCAGCTGCCAATATATTGGATTCTACTTCAAGGGATGCATCTTGCATATGAGCCAAGGAGGTAGCTCTTCTTTCTCTCAACATGAGGCAAAAATCAGGGTCGAAAGCATTAGCATAAGTCATCTTGGCAGAGGTTTCTGTAGATTTAATTTCAGCAGGAATCTTTTTATACATCTTATTAAATATTTTTGAGAAGTCTGAAACATAATCCCCTTCTCTCTTAAGTGCCCCAAATTCTGTAATATAATAAAGGAGATCTTTTTTGTTTCCCCAATTTCTTAAGAATGAATCATCCAGAGTAGCAATCCCGCCAATAGATATAGGAGGAAAGTCCTTAAACCAATCCCTAGCATCACCGTCAAGTACCTGTACAAAAACTCACATCCACACATCTTCGTTTTCGAGGGCCTAAATCTCTGCAAATCTATAAAAGGATGCAAGGTTCTCTTCTGCAGTCACGTCTCCCTCCCTTGTGAACTAGGGAATGTACTTAAGGTAGTCTGTGGGTGGTAGAGCATTCATAGGTTGAGGTAAAACCAGAGGGGCGTATCTAGCAACCAATATCTCAGCCATCCTATTCCTAGGAGGATTAGCTCCTGCCATTTGGACGTGAATTGGAGGAGATGGAGTTCAAACATGTGAAATTGGGGCTGTGCTTCTGGGAGAAAAAGGATGAGCATTAGGAGATAAATATGAGGGGCTAGAGGTAACATAGGTTTCCCTTTCCGTAACTGCAACAACTCTAATAGGAGGAGTAGGAAAGTCTTCTAAGGTCAAAGCTCTCTCCTTCTACTTCACAACTTCAGGGGAGAAAGGGATGTCAAAGCTCTCTCCTTCCAAACCAAGAATAGGATGGGAGAAATTGGCAGGAAAACTCCCAAAACCTAAATTTCTTGAAACTCCAACAGTTTGTATAATAGGAGAATCATAAGCAGTTACTGGAGTTTGTAAAGAGGGATTATGCAAATAATCAGAAAAACTTGGTACAACAGTAGAGGTACCTTTTTGAGCAATCTTTCCCTTTTTGATATTTTCCTCTGGGTGAGCTTCAGACGTTGCTAGAGGCAGTAGTGAAGTGGACCTCGTGTGTCTTCCTTTAGGATCTAGAACTAAAATAGTGGAGTTGAAACAATGAGGTTTCCAGGCGCAAGTTGCAATATTCAATGGAACTGATATCTGATGCACCTTCATAATCAGAGCTTCTTTTTCGTTCTATCCCAAGGAAATGTATTCAATTCATTCCCCGACAACGATGCTAGAAATGTTAGCACTAGAAGTTACCTTCAGATTAAGTTGAAGGTAAGCCCAATACCCATCAGTTTATATGTCACGGTTGGTTTTAAAGAGGTCAAATGGGCGCAGACTCAATGATAATAATGTTTTAACTCAGAAATCTGGACTAGCATGCATAAGCATTTGAGGTTTGGAATCAACTTCAGTCAGTAAGTTGGAGTAAGGGTGAATAGAGGGAAGACTTTGGTGAGGAGAGTGTAGAGGTCTGCCGTGGACATCAGGTCTTCCAACAGCCTAAGGAAGAAAAACTTAAACACAAGATCCTCTTGAATTCAAATCTCAAAGAAACTGAAGGAAATTATAACATCACTATAATCAAACATCATCATAATACAGTTACAACAATTCATGTGAATCAATCATTCATGAACTCTCTCTGTATCAAAGGCAAATAAGATGGAGCAAGAAAGATGACTTAGATTAACCAATATGTCTCAAAAACAAATACATAACCAGAGAACCAATGTTCTTCATAAAAATATCACAATAGCAGGGAGCCTAGCTCAACCATTCGACCTTAACAAAATATAAAAACTGCTTATATATACTAAAATGTTGTGACCACCAGGAATGTGATCAGATCATTTTTTTCAAAGCCTTCAGTCAGTGCCCACTCTGTCAGGTTGCGCAGACCTAACAATGTCAGACACGATCCAGGCATAGTTATGTGCTTTACAAGAAAAAATTCCCATAAGGAAGCTTCAGATCGTAAGTGCGCCTTCATGATCGCTCTCAGCTTGCTTTCCATTTATGGAGTGAGTTGAAGTTTCAACCACCAGATCTGTGTCCATTAACTGATATATCCTCGGGATCGAGACCGAGCTAGGTAACCAAGGGATGACTACTTGATGATGCAGAAGATGCAGAAGATGCCATGAACATGGACACCTGATCAAAGAATGCCCTCTTAATAAAAAATAGGAAGTTGAAAACCCCAAACCACATCAGGTTGAGAATGGGTTTACGAAACTGAACCCCAGAAGCAGAGAAAACAAAAAGCAGAGTAAAACCCCAGCAGGAAATAACCCAGAGACCCGAAATAAAATGAAAGGATGGGACAAAACCAATAAAGGGGTAGAAGACGAAAAGGATTTGGCAAAAGCTCAAGAAGTCAGAGAACAAGCAACAAACGAGCCCACCGATCGACCAAGTAACAAGAAGGAACAGGGGAGTAGCGCAACCTCGATGGATGGAAAAACCCGAGACGATAACATCCCCATGCAAGAAGTAGAGGGAGATACAAAAATGACCCCAAGTGAAGTAGGCATAGAAGACCCTGATCTCAGAGACCTTGTGGAAAGGGAAGGGATAGATCTCCCAAACATACTGGAGCAATGGAAAAGATAGGGAGTAGACAACATACCAACAGAGAAACTTGACCGCATTTAGTACCTGTTTCTCCTAAGGGAGGAAACCAAAGCTAGAGGACTAAAGCGCACACATGGGGAGATCGGACACCAAAGAGTCAAAACCGGTGAGGGACAACCACAACTCTCACCCAAGCAAACGAGGAGGAAAAAAGGACAGAAATCAAATAGCGTAGCCCTACAAGAGCTTGGAGTGTTATTGATAAACTCAGGTAAGATCAAGAAACTCTTCCCCAACTCCCCCCCACATGTTTAAATGAAGGTTATAACTTGGAATATAAGATGCCTAAACAACCCGAGAAAGTAGAGAATCCTTATCAATAGAATAAGGCAGGAACAATCGGATCTCTGTTTCATTCAAGAGACAAAATGCACTACAGACGGAATGGAGGAAATCAGTAAACAACAATGGCGCAAGTACAAGATGGTGGCTATCAGAGGCCACCAAATGGAAGGAGGTATTCTCACCTTGTGGAACCCACAAGTACTAATCCTAATAGCAGCTGAAGCGACCAGACACACCCTTATGGTTTACATGCAAATCATTGGAAACATAGAGGTGATTCTATGCACTAATGTGTATGGGCCCTAGGTGTCAGAGGAAAAGAGAGGAATGATACGAGACCTAGAAGATCTTAAAACCCGATCCAACAACCTCCAATGGATCCTCACAAGGGACTTCAACATCATCACATCACTTGTGGAGAAAAAAGGAGGTACAAGAAGATTGGATAAGGAGGCAGAAGAATTCTCAAAGTTCATAGACACAGCGGAGATGGTAGACCTCAAAACAAATAATGGCCAGTTCACCTGTAACAATAAAAGAATGAACCAGTATCAGGTATCAACAAGACTCGACAGATTCCTAGTATCGGAGTCAATCATTATGCAAGGGATAACCTTAGATTGCAACATCCTTCCCTGGGGGGGATCTGATCACTAGCCAGTGCAACTGGAAGAAGGCTTCCAAACCACACCAAAGAATAGACCCTTCATATTTGACAAATTCTGGATCGAACACGGAATTTCAAGAAAATAATCAAACAGTGGTGGCAGGAGGAGCAACCAGAGCAAGGGACAAGGATGTTCAAACTCTATAAGAAACTAAATTGCATCAAATATAAGCTCAAGGAGTGGAACAAGGACACTTTTGGGAATATAAACCAAGAGAAAAACAACATAGAAGACAAAATGAAAAAACTCCAGGAAGCCTGCATATTGGAGGGCTATATGGAGGATCATAAAAAGGAAGAGATCCGGATGACCCAAGAATGGGAAGCTCGATGCCAGCAGGAAGAAACACTTTAGAGACAAAAGTCCTATATCAGATGGCTAAGGGAAGGAGAGTGGAACACCAAGTTTTTTCATAGAACAACCATGGCCAGAAGAGCCCATAACAAAATCCTGAAGATTAAGGACCAGGATGGAATAGAGCGAGAGTCACATAAGGAGATTGAAACGACTCTGGTAAACCACTTCCATGGGATAGCTCAGGAACCAAACCAAGACAGAACGATGGCCATACAAAGGATAACCCAACATATCCCCCGCCTGGTCACCGAGGAACAAAATAACAACCTAAACAAACCCATTTCTGAGGAGGAAATTGACCAAGTACTCCAGGAAATGCCCAATGGGAAAGCCCCAAGTCCAAATGGATTCATAGTGGAGTTATTCGAAGCCTGCTGGGAAATTGTCAAACAAGACATTTATAGGGTAGTGGAAGACTCCAGAAGGTTAGCCTCCATTCTAAAAGCGTTAAATGCTACAATGATTACACTTATCCCCAAAGAAAATGAAGCCAAAACCCCTAATCACTACAGACCTATAGCATTGTGCAATGTGGTTTATAAGATAATCTCCAAAGTTATAGCAAACAGATTGAAACCCCTCGTACCCACACTGGTCTCACAAGAACAAGCATACTTCGTGGAAGGAAGACAAATAATGGACAATATCATCCATGCCCACGAGCTTATCCACACCCTGAAGCTTTAGAAGAGAGGGGGAATGATAATAAAATTGGACCTAGCAAAATCTTATGACAAAATTAGCTGGCACTATATGGTCAAGACTTTGGAAGCCTTTGGTTTCACCCAACATTGGATCAGCTGGATAGTCATAATAGTATCCACAACAAGCTACTCGCTTTTAATCAATGGAGCCCCTGCCAAACCTTTCTGGCCCACGAGAGGCATCAAACAAAGAGACATGTTGTCCCCTTCCTGTTCATTATGATGATGGAAGGTCTCAGTTGAAGAATAAAATGCGTAGCTGCAATAGGTGAAATAACATGTATCAAACCTTTCGAAAATTTCCCTACTTCCACACACCAACAGTTCAAGGATGACACTTTACTTCATGGCATACCCACAGTCGAGGAAGAAAGAGCCTACAAATGAATCCTAGAAGAGTTTGGGGAAGCCTCGGGTGCAGAGATCAACCATTCCAAATCTATGATCTTCTTCTTCAATACCAACCCCACAATCCAAATAAATCTGGCCAACATTTTGGGCTTTGAACACAAAGCCCTCCCAACTAAGTACTTGGGCATTCCCCTGACAGACAAAGCTTACAAAATGTCAACTTGGGAAGGAATAGTCAACAAGTTACAAAAGTGGGTGAAAAATTGGACGCACAGATCCCTCAACCTAGTCGAAAGACTTATTTTGACCAAGTCTATTTTGCAAGCAATTCCAACCTTTATGATGTCTGTTTTCCCAACCGCCAAGGGGATACTACAAAAAATAAGAACCATCCAAAGGGACTTCCTGTGGTGAGGAACGGAAACAAATAAAAAATGGGCCTTGGTGGCCATGGAGAAGGTCTATAAACCAAAAATCAAAGGAGGCTTGGGGCTACAAGACCCGCAAGTGACCAATGATGCCTACGGGGCGAAACTCAGTTGGCACTGGGTCAAAGAACCTACTACACCTTGGGTAAACCTGTGGAAGGAAAAGTATGCTTCGGACATACACTACCAGGACAAAATCCGATTCAGAGGCACCAGGGAAGGTTTAGCCATCTGGAGCCTAGCCTGGTGCAACAAAGCCTGGATTCAGACACACAACTTTTGGGAAGTAAGGAATTTGAGAACAACCAGATTCTAGGAGGATGCCTGGAAACAAAAACCTAGAATGGAGAAGCCAGATAAGGAGGAACTCCAACAGGAGATGATCATGCAAGGTAAAACCAGAGTCTACCATTATTGGAAAAAAGAAACAGATCGCAACAAATGGAGAATCTAGGACACTCTCACTCCATAGAACAGAGACCAAATTGCAACAACAGTAAAGGAGGTGGAGGAGGAATTGGGGAAACAAAAAATTTTGGTCGCGGAAGGAAATGACCAAGTGAGATGGGGACAAAAAGATGATGGGGAATTCAACCTAAAAGAAGTCCGACACTGTATCATGGACCAGGACCAAGAAGACCCAACACAACAATGGGATAAGCTTTGGAACAACCCCCATTGGCCAAAAATCAAAATTTTCCAATGGTTAATACTCCACAACTAAATTCTAACTTGGGAAAACCTAAGGAAAAAGGGATTCGTAGGTCCATCTAGATGTCACCTCTGTCAAGCCAAGGAAGAAACAATGAACCATCTCCTTGATGAATGCACCTACACAACAGAAATCTGGGACTGGGCGGTAGGCATCTTTCGACACTCCAATAGGATCTGAGGTAACATCTCCGCAACTATCAATGTCTGGAAAGAGAACTACAACGAAAATGAAGAGGTGAATCTATGTTGGACCCTCATCCTTGGAATGATTATATGGGCAATGTGGAAGGAAAGGAGCCGACGCATCTTCAGGAATGAAAGTTGGCCGGAAGGGAAGATCAAGGAAACAATAATCTCCATGACAAGAGAAATGGTGCAGAGCTGCAACTTCCAGACAGGAAGAGCGCAACTCACAGACCATGAATCTCTAATCCTAGAAGCCTTCCATCTGAAAGACGGACGCAACCCCAATCAGGTAAGACGACCACTACAACTCCAAGTAGGTGAGCGCAACTAGAAACCACCACTAGTAGGCTCCCTCAAGCTAAATTTCGATGGGGCGTCATAAGGTAACCCAGGACGGACAAGAATTGGAGGAGTAATCAGGGACAGTGAAGGAAATATAATCCAATTGTATGCTGGGAGTCTGGGAAACTTAACCAACAACGCCGTGGAATCCGAAGCCTTGGAGACCGGCCTCGAGATTCTAAGCCGGGAAAGGATGACAAATGCCATAGTGGAAGGAGATTCCATGCTGGTTATCAACACTATAAGGAGACTCCAAAATGGTACCAGAGTGGGAAAAATTCAGAGGCACTGGCGCTTGACACATTCCCTACAAAAAATTCAGGAGCACCTGCAGATGGGACTCATAGTGGAGTTGCGCTGGGTACGTAGGTCAGCAAATGGACTGGCGGACATAATTGTTAATGAGGGGGTCGACAAGGATGGACCAGAACTGGACACTATCTGGAGTAACATCTCGAATGGTCAGTTCCGAACAGACTGCATCCAACTAGTGGCAAAAGAGCGAGATTACAACTGATGTACGAACGACCAAATCGAGGATGGATCCGCAGGAATAATTGAAGGGCACGTAGGATCTAGGAAGAATCTGATAGCCCACCACTCAAACACGAGTTACAATGCAGGTCAAGGTCACACAACAAGAGGAGGTACGACACCACGGTCCTATCAATAGGAAGAAGTACAGGGGTTGTATGTGGGAAAGCAGAAAAGATAATTAGCAAGCGACAAAGGACGAAGGACAAAAGGGTTTTCCATGGTCAAGTATGGGCACACCTCACCCAGGTACAGATACGGGGAGTGGTAATTATTTTCGTACAACGTGCATAGCAAAGGATTGGCGTAGGGAGTACGACATGGCTCCCAAGAGCACACATAAAAAAGGACCATAAGGTACACCTTTATGAGCGGCCAATGATTGCCAGGATGAGCCCGCAGCTGGGGAAATCCCATAAGAGAAGAAACACCAATAATAGCCACAGACCAGAGAGAAGCAATTACAGAGACCATCTTACATACAAGGAAGGGGTGAATAGGAACATGAGAGGAACCCAAGGCAAAAACCACTACAAACAAACCAAGATGGTACAAATGAAGAAAACCCATAGTGAGAGAGGCCCCCAGGGGAAAGAACCTCTGACAAGAACTTGGAGGATTACAAGGATGGAGCAAGCAGCCAGAGAAGCCAAGGGTACCTTTCTCACGTAGGTCGATCCAAAGTGAAAAGCGATCATCAACAGGTGGGAGAGAGAAATAAACACCACACACAGGGGCAAAGCCTAGAAATAACTAATTTAGGAAGCGGACTGGATAAGGGACCCAGGGGCCACACAGCCCAAAACAACCCTCTACCACAAAACAGTGGAGGAGGCCTGGTGAACAAAGATGTTGATAGGCAAGATGAATGCTGACCAGAAAGTGACCAACATGGAGGCTATCAAGGACAAGAAGAAGGTGCTCACAGAAATCTTGAGTCACCATAGCAACTTGGAGGCCAATGCAAAAAGACTAGCTGAGGACCAAAGGAGCCAGAAGGAAAAAATGGAACGAATGGCAGGCCAATTCCACCTTTACCTATGCTATGTCCACCACATGGACATCACTCCAGCAGACCGGAGCGAAACACCATCTTGTATCAGAAAGACACGCACGGTAGCCCAAAGGAAGGTGAATGAGGCAAGAAAGGATGGAGACGAAAGACATCCCATCATCCTAGACTAGCGCAGGTTCAACCCATGGTCAAGCTGTGTTCAATGTAGGCATTGTTAGAGATATTTATTGTCTCAGGGTTAGGCATACCCAGGTTTGTAGTTTGCATGGGAAGCACCTGAGCATATCACGAGAGAATCCCATTTTGTAGCAGCAAATAAAGCAAGTGAGCGGGCAAAGTTTTGTCTTCAGCAGTCGGGAACCATCCTTAAAGCAAATCGACGGTCAGAATCTTACAGAGGAGATCGACGAAATCCCGTCAGCCGTCAGATCTCGAGAAGTTGCACCCAGGTTAAGCCCTAGTGTGCAGAGGAGAAGTCCTGTGGAAGTCATCGAGATATTAGAGTCATCGGGGTCTCAAAAGGTAAGAAAACTGAGACCTTTCGAGTCTCGAAATATCGACAGAGATTCT
>JASDQU010339461.1:0-12481 GCA_032191745.1 Picea mariana
GATTAAATTGCTCTATTACTGATTCACCCCCCCTCTCATTAATCCAACAGACTACCATGTAGAATTAGCTTGTATCCCATGTGCACATACCAATTGTGATTCTAAAGTAATCCAGGAGCTCATCCTCACTCCCCAATTAGTATACCTGATCTCAATATTTGGCTAAGAATCGTCCTTCGAATGCCTAAAATGTTCATGTGGATACAAATATATAGATCCAACAATATCCCAAAAATTATCCATATAAGTGCAATAGGTCAGATTTGGATTTGGAAGGCACACTACTACCGAAGAATAGACATAATGAAAAATGGTAGTCGTAACTAGCTCTTGACTTCCTACAATAATGTTCTCCACATAAGGTAGAGTTGAGTCATCAAATAGAACTTGTAAGTAGTTGTTTTCTGAGAAATTACGACTGTCCATATACCATTTCTCACAAGCCTTCTCTAAATCATACCAACCATAAAATATGTTGTTTGTATACTTATCTTCAATATCACTCCAAATTTCCATCCTTTGGATTGCTTCATAGGCTTCTTGTCTCTCTTGTATGTGGCGCTCCATTTGGAGACACACTATATGAAATCCTTTAGGGGGTTGAAATTGTAGCCATTGTTTGATATGCTCATCATGATCTATAGCCTCTCCAAGAAAAATTATAGGAGATGCTTCTTCCATATAATTTGCATGTATCATATAATCTACATATATCATTGGATATTATTCAATGAGGGCTAATATATCCTTGTAAAATGCCATAAGCCACTGTAAGTATTAATATCTAGGGTATTGAACAAGGAA
Source organism: Picea mariana (assembly GCA_032191745.1). Lineage (NCBI taxonomy): Eukaryota > Viridiplantae > Streptophyta > Pinopsida > Pinales > Pinaceae > Picea > Picea mariana. Next base: position 805 of record JASDQU010339461.1, read on the forward strand.
ATTTGTAAGGGTTGTAACACACTCAATATTGATTAGAAGTATATCATATAATATATCAAGTCAAATCCCCATAAATCATATTTCTAATGGAATTGGTTTGGTAGCAATATGAGAACCATGTGAAAAGATATATGTTCCACAATCCATGCAGACATCAAAGAAAAACCCTAAAATATATTATTTCAAGTTAGTGATATCTTCATTTCCCAAACTCCAATTTGGACATTTTATTTTTAAATGGGTGATTTTCTGAGAGGAACTCAAATATATAATTGGTTTCTTCAAATTCTACTTTAAATACATGAATTGATTTCAGTGTTGGAGACCTCTTTTTCCCTTTGAAAACATACAAAAATAGGGAAAAAAATATTCATCTTTTTTTTTCCCAAGAAAGAGATTTGATACCATTTGTTATGTACATTAGTTTCGAAAATGATCTCACATACAAGATTTCTAAGAATAACATAGAAAATCCCCTTTACTTGATTATATAAAAATACCCTTAAGTTAGGGAAACACCTTACAATGATCCTTTTATGGATGGAATCTAATCATGTTCTTTTACCTCTTAAGATTGGGTGTTCTCTCAATGAGATAAACTCCAAATAAAATAAACTCCAAACCTCTCATAAGGAGGAATCCATGCTTATTTATAACTAGCAAGAGAACCCTAATCTATACAACCTACTAACTACCTAGTGGACTTTCTTTAATGAGGCCTCATTACATTTATTCAACACTAACTACCATAGTGGGCCTTATTTAATATTAGCAAGAATAATGGACCTAGTCCACCTTAAATTGAGTGGGATCCATTATTATTACACTAATATGAGCCCTTCGACCCCCCATTACACCCATAAGGTGGATCCCAACATATCATATGTGTTGATATTTACTACTCACATCTCAACTTCATATTGGTTGGAATTAGCATTTGGGCATTAAAGTATGGTATGATACATATCTTTCTTGGTACCATGGATATAACACCTCAAATTGATATCAATGTTTTTGCATCCATGGTAGGATTTTTTACTTAAGCTCCCATTGAATGTATTCATCTTTAAAAAAAAAAAACTTGGAATGAGTTCGATATTTTTATAAATAGTACTTCTTAGTTTTTCTCACAAAACATGTAATGCATTTAAATTGATATACTAAATTTCATAAATACATGGTCATGCAAACCCTATCTATGTAGACCCTATCTTTTTTCCAGGTTACAATAGGGAAAACCCCCAAGTACTTCCCTTCATTTTGAGGATGGTATCGAGGGTGTAACACCCTATTTCTCCCCATGATTGTAAGTATGATAAGACTTCATATAATATGATTATGAAGATTGTAATTATGGTTTTATTGATGTAAAAACACTAGAAAACTTACTGAGAGGGAAAATCCTTGAAAGTAATAGTCATGATATACATGTGGTAATTGATGAAGTGGATTTGAAATGCTTCAATGAAGAAAATAGAAAGCTTGATTAGAAAGCTAGCATGTGCTTACAATATATAAATACACACCTGCCAGTGTACCCATATATGCATGGATCCATGTGAATTGTTATGAAGGAACATGATTGGTTGTTGAGGTAGTTAATACTATTGACAGTCTTGATCTCTTGAGAAGATGAAGGGTCAACTGAATAACCTAGCGAAGAGAACACCCCATGGATTTTCCCTTTCAGGAATTTAGACCCCGAGCAAAAGGTCGTGTCTGGAAGAAGCCATAAGAACCCCAAGGAGAATGGGAAGAAGAGGCCAAAGGTGAAAAAGACACATGGGGGGTGGATGGTTACCAGTGTGATATCAAGGAGAAGGAGAGTAGTAGAGATGAGAGATGTGCAGAATATAGAGCATGATGAGAACAAAAGAAGAGAAAATATAAGGAAGAGAAAGTGAGAAGCAAACTTACAGATGATGATGCAGTGAATAGAGGTGTTCATTGACACATATATGAAGAGGAGAGAAATTGGGAAGCTGTTCTTGAATAAAATGGAAATATTTTCCAAAAGATTGATGATCACCCTGAAACATAAAAGACCCAAATCCAGACTGGAGAAACAAAGGGACACAACTTGGTACTTACTAAACAAAAACTGACATTGGTAAGGGGAGGTCACGGAGGAACTATATAGTAGAGAAGGGGCTCCCTTGTGCATATGAAATCCAATTGAGAAGGTACCTGATAAACCTGTGGAATCCCCGAGCTCAATAAGAATGGGGAAAATTTTGATGTTGTTAGTGAAGGAAGGAGAGTAATATTCCTGGATGATTCTAAATATGGAAACTAGTTGAATCAATCTCCTTGTGATATCATGGCTTGACACAGGGGTGGCATGATGTAGGAAGGTACTCTGCAACATAGCCTAATGTTGGGAGGATAGGTGTCCTCTCTCAGTCAGTTAGATGGTTGTTACATTCACTGAACATATAAGTGTTTGACTTGGCTTGTTTGATGTATGTCCAATATTGTAATGATGTTGTTTATGGTTTGATTGATGAATGTGAAAAACATGCAAGGAATGGCTTAATTCCTGAGTGAAATGGAATATGCTTGTTTGTTTTCATTTTCAATATGATAACTCATAAAAATAAGTATGTAATGTATGGGTACCATTCTTTTCAGAGAGTCTTGCAACTTTGAGAGAAAATCTTGCAAGTTATGGATTAAAAATTCATCTGAAAAATGATAGGAGTATGTTAATAACCTGAATAGATCTACAAATATAATCACCACAAATACTTAATACACAATAGATCCACAAAGCAAGATAGAAGAAACCACACTTTATTATTACCAAACCCTTGAGGTAGGGAAACAACATAGAATGGATCCTCTCATGTTCACTTGCCTCTTCGAGGGGGCATCCTCCTATTGAGCTATCACTCCACAATACACTACTTCTCTTCATGTCCCATTACATTGCTTGAACCTCTTTATATAGTGCTAGCATCACCTAAGAACATTCTAGAGGAGGAATATTCAAGAAGTAGAACATTCTAAGAAGTCCTCTTACATTTATTATATCTAACTACCCATTTATTATATCTAACTACCATAGTGGGCCTTATTTAATAATATAGTGAAACTAGTCCACCTTACATTGAATTGCCTCCACTATTATCACTATGGGCCCTCTGGGCCCCCACTACTACCTCTCTAGCTACCTAACATTCCATCCCCCTTATGAAAGCGTTGTCCTCAATGCTTGGTGTACAACCATATACCAGGGCCCCATGGATAATGACGTAGACCCCCAGTCCTCGGGCCAGAATCCTCTCACAGGATCGTTCTTTTATGCCTTCGAGCCGAATCGACTCTTTTGATTCCCTGTTGGAATCTCAAATATTCAATCCACATGTCCTTTTGGAAGCCCACCTGTGAAAACAAGCACTAGGCACTAGCTCCACTTTCCCCAAGCGACCGCAGTGCTATGACCAAGGGCTTTAACAAAAGCACCTTTCGCAACTCATGATCTCGTGAGTTCAAGTGTTCAACCTTGGCACTCTCCCTTCATGAAACCCTGAGAGGCGATATTTGGTTTCCCCCTCATTCTTCTTGCTACTCACAACTGCACAAGTTCATGGTTTGAACTCTCGTGCCCTCCGGTTGTGATCTTCCGAGACACGATAATTCAACGCCAGGTTGACTCCTCCCTTGACGTTTTTCGCTATTCGCAACCTTGCAGGTTGAAGTGTCAAGCCTTCATGCTCTTATCCCGTGAATCCCCGAGACGTGAGAAATCAATGGAGTGTTGACTCCTTTTTTTAGGCAATGCGTGTCCACATGTCTATCACGCGGGCCCCACCTTATGGTTGTGCCACGTGTTCCCTCGTGCCTCAGCTCTCAGCACTTCACAACTTCTACAGTCGAAAAGAGATCCCCTCAACCTCCAAACCTCTGAATGTGCGATATGCGATAGGGTTTCTGATCCAACGGTCCTCCCGTTCTTTGGATCCAACAGTTGTCCTTGATCCTCCCGATTTCGCAACTTCGCGACTTTGTGAGTTGGGACACCCAACTCTTGGGCTCTCACTCTGTGAACCTCTGAATTCACAAAATCCCAAACTCAGACTTCTTCGACACTTTTGTCGATCCCTCAATCACTGCCACGTGTCCTCCTTAGATGGACGATCCTGATCTTTTCGTGATTTCATCACTTATGAATTCGAAATAATTCTTGTTCACCCTTCGATGTCCGAATCCCCGAACATGAGGATCTCGAGACACCTGTCCTTCGTAGATGGACGATTCTTGTTCACTTCACTATTTCGTGACTTGTGACCTCCAGGCTCCTAGTCCTTGTCCTCAGAACCTCCAAAGTTTCGAACTCCGAAATCATGATATCCACACCTATTCGGGACTTTTCTCTTCTGCTTACGAGGTTTTAAACCTCGTGCATCTTTCCATAGATCCGATGGCTATCGGTCCATGTACCCAGATTTGACGGCACAAACTTGCTCTTCTGTTGTGCCTTTCCTACGCTACCTGGACACGAATCCATGGTCCAGATCTTCTCGGTTGATCCGACGACAGCTGTGCTCCCTCCTTTGTGAGCTTCTACTCCTTCCCGAACTTGGAAGATTTTGAGTGTTCCAAAGACCTTGACCTTTGCCTCCTCTACTACGAAGCCTGTATGTTCGACTTCTGCCTGTGTTCTTGAAATGCTTCTTCTCCTGAGCTTTTGGGACTCTAAAATCTTCCAAGAGTTTCCCCTTTTAGTCCTCTGCAACCTTTGCAGTTACAGCTCTGTGCACAAAGGAACTTTTCCTCCTAAGCTTCTCCCTTTCGAATCGTCAAGGGATTCTTTGACTTCTGCCTCAGATGGAGAATCTGATGCCCTCCTGGCACTCTCTTTCTCAAGCAACTTCTTGCTAAGTCTGCAGGGTGTTCAGTATCCCTGCGAAGATCCTTCCCTTGGATTCTTCTCCTTTTGTTCAAGAACTCAAAAGAGTTATTTCTTGTGCTATCTCTGCACACTAACTCAATGCCCTCCTGGCAGATTTTCTCCTCAATGCAACTCGTGCATTTACTCAATGCCCACTTGGCAGAGTTCTTGCAGAATCCTCAGTGATTTTGTTTCTCTTTGAACTCATGGTAGAGTTCCTCCTCAGCACTCTATGCCTGTGCTCAATGCCCTCCTGGAAGATCTCTATAGAACCCTTGGTAGTTCTATCTTCCTCCTTGAACTCAACAGAGTTCCTCCTTAGTGCAACTCGTGCATCTTCTCAATGCCCTCATGGCAGATCTCTACAGAACTCCTAAGAGATTCTATCTTGTTCCATTTCTCTCCTCTACACAGTCCTATCTCCAAGGTGTTCAGCAACCTTGAGACCTTCCTGAGTTTAAGACTCAAGCTGATGTACCCTCTTGGCACGTCTTTGTCCAAATTCCGTAGAATTGGAAGTGCACCCTATGCACTGGCTCTCAGAACCCACAGTGTTTTGTCACGCCCTCTTGGCATGAAGCCTCAAAGAATTCCATACCTGAAATCAAACTTCACAAATAGTAGAACCTATCTATCCTTGCAAATGCATACCTAATCATACATCTACAGCATATAAAGAACACACATAGACATCCATTCAACACATAAGCACACTCAAAATCATGTAGGAAACTGCCTCTTTGTATTAATATGAAAATGCCTATTTTACAAAGGTGTTCTTGAGCTCATACTTTTTCAGAGTCTCGGCTCCTTCTCTATTCTCTTGTATGCTACTACTCTCCCAGACAACTAACTCAAAATAAGATACAAAGATGTTTTGCATGAGGGTGCTCTTCGAGCTCTTCCCTCCAGAGATACCTACTCTCGTTAATTACATGAATGGATGTCTAGTCCATAATTGGATCTAGATCTTAGCCTTGCAACCAATTAAAGGCTACTTCTACCTAACGCCTACTCAAAGGCATGGCTCTATGGCTCCACGGCCTTACAACATTAATTACATTGAAATCAAATTCAAAATGTGAGAGGGTTGGTGCCTCTCTCCCTTAAATATGCGCCTTGAATGCGCTGAGTTGGCTAGCTAGCTGGTGCATGGTTGGCTTGGGAGTGATGCTCCTGCATCATACTCCTCTGCTGTGAAAAATTTATGAGCTCCTGCTCATGAGCTCTACACCCTGGTTGTTGAAATCCTCCTGGATCCCAAACAAATTTTTGGAGTTGTTCATCTTCTCCATGTCTCTGTCGTTGCTTCTGCTGCTGTTGCTTCTGCTTTCCTTCTGCTCAGCTTCCCTTTATTGGTAGTTTCTTGTGACCTAATCATCAGCTTCCTGATCTACTTGATCACTTCATCCAGCTGCTGCAATGGCTGGCTATGTTCATGTAGTCTCTTCTGCTGCAATTTCTTTCTACAAATGGGCAGATCACAATGATCTCCCATGTCATCTCCTTCATCCTCTGTTGCACTAAGTGTCCACTCTGCTACAAAGTTCAACTTTGCAGTTATATCACTGAGCTAGTGCTAAGCTTCTTCATCTGACAGTGCTGCTATTGCCATTTCTCTTACTGGTATGTCTCCAGTTTCTTCCAGTTGCTCCTCAGCCTAGAAATTTCCTCCATAAGTTTTCAACCTCATCTGTTGGATGTGCATGCTCTGCACCTATACCCTTCTCTCCAGGGTTTCAATCTTCTCCCATAGATTAGCAAAGCTCATGTTGTCTGCCTCTTCTTTTTCTGCTTTTGCAAGCTTCAATGCAGCAGTCTTTTCAGCTTCCTGGCTGAAAATATTGAGCCATTCCTCGAAATGCTCATTTTCTTCCTCTGCTTGGGCAGCTTCTAACATCTGATCCAATTCTTCTTCTTCCTTGATAGTCACATCTGACTATTCTTCTCCTATTGTTTCTCCTTCATTGGCAACACAAATCCTCGCCTCAACTGGGCTTCCTGGTAGGAATATCCGAATTCCTCCAACCATTAGAAGATTCCTCCAATCCTCCTCCTGGATGGTGAAATTTTTTAACTTGTCATCATCTTCATTCACATGATCTGCAAAACCACATGAATCTCCACTTACTAGCATCCCTTACTGATATGAAATCACCTCTGAGTTCATGAGACTTTCACATAGCCTCATTTCAGTTCCCATGCCCACCTGGCAAATTGGGATTTTCCTGCTTCCCTCCTGGCAGTATATGAGATCCCACGGTGATCTCGTCTTATTTCCCTCCTGGTGATATGAAATTCCCTGGCTGTCCTCCTGACAATCTGTGAGATCCCACAGTAATCTCAACTCTTTTCCCTCTTGGCAATTGGGAATTTCCTGGCTTTCCTCTTGATAGTCTATGAGATCCCGCAGTGATCTCATTTCATCCTCAGCATCACTGAGATTTCTTCCAGCCTCTGGTTCACATACCTGAACCACTTCCTCTAGTCTATTGAGGTTTTCAGCATGCCTCAACCATATTCTCAATAGCCTCTGCTTTCCTTTGGCCATCAATGCCTTGACTGGCCCTTTTTCTTTCGTCCTCATGGGCCATTCATATACCCATCTTGACTTTGCATTCTGCTGCATCTGCAATGCCATAATTTCCATCCTCGCCCTGACCTTGGCAAGTCCCTTATCCACCTTATATTTTCTCAGCTGCTGGTGATTCTTCTTTTCATCGCATGCATGGCCTTCAGTAGCCATCTCGCTGCCTTCTATCTGCCCTCCTGGAAAATATGTTGTTGTCACTCAGCAACTTTGAGTGTTTCCAGCATCTCCCACAGTCCTCCTAACTATCTTCTTGATTGCTTCCTACCTGCAAACAATCATCACAGAGCTTCCATCACTCTGTCTTCTTTTCCTCTCTTCCTCTGCCTGAAATGCATAAACAAAGTCAAGCTCTGATACCAAACTGACGCAGACCCCCAACCCTTGGGTTGGAATTCGCTCACATGATCGTTCTTTTATGCCTTGGAGCTGAATTGACTCTTTTGATTCCCTGCTCAAATCTCAAATATTTGATCCACAGGTCCTTTTGGAAGCCCACCTGTGTGAACACGCACTAGGCGCTAGCTCCACTTTCCCCAAGCGACCGTAGTGCTATGACCAAGGGATTTAACAAAAGCACCTTTCGCAACTCGCGATCTCGCAAGTTCAAGTGTTCAACCTTGGCACTCTCCCTTCGTGAAACTCCGAGAGGCGATATTTGTTTTCCCCCTCGTTCTTCTCGCTACTCCTAATTGCGCGAGTTCATGGTTTGAACTCTCGTGCCCTCCCGTTGTGATCTTTCAAGATGCGATAAGTCAACACCGGGTTGACTCCTCCCTTGACGTTTTTCGCTATTCACAACCTCGTAGGTTGAAGTGTTGAGCCTTCATTCTCTTATCCCATGAATCCCTAAGACGTGAGAAATCAACGGAGTGTTGACTCCTTTTTCCAGGTGACGCGTGTCCGCCTGTCTATCAAGCGGGCCCCACCTTATGGTTCTGCCACATGTTCCCTCATTCCTCAGCTCTTGGCACTTCGCAACTTTTATAGTTGAAAAGAGATCCCCTCAACCTCCGAACCTCCGAATGTGCGATACGCGATGGGGTTCCTGATCCAACGGTCCTCCCGTTCTCTGGATCCAATGGTTGTCCTTGCTCCTCACGATTTTTCAACTTCGCGACTTTGTGAGTTGGGACACCCAACTCTTGGGCTCTCACTCTACGAACCTTCGAATTCATGAAATCTCGAACTCACACTTCTTCAGCAATTTTTTCGATCCCTCGATCACTGCCACGTGTCCTCCTTAGATGGATGGTCCTGATCTTTTCATGACTTCGTCACTTATGAAGTCGAAATAATTCTTGTTCGCCCTTCGATGTCCGAATCCATGAACATGAGGATCTTGTGACACTTGTCCTTCGCAAATGGACGGTTCCAGTTCACTTCGCTATTTCGCGACTTGTGACCTCCAGTCTCCTGGTCCTTGTCCTTAGAACCTCCAAAGTTCCGAACTCCGAAATCATGATATCCACGCCTATTCGGGACTTTTCTCCTCTACTTACAAGGTTTTAAACCTCGTGCAACTTTCCATAGATACGACGACTATCGGTCCATGTACCTAGATCTGACAGCTCGGACCTACTCTTCTACTATGCCTTTCCTACGCTGCCTGGACACGAATCCACGGTCCAGATCTTCTTGGCTGATCCAACGACAGCTGTGCTCCCTCCTTTGTCAGCTTCTACTCCTTCCCGAAATTGGAAGATTTCTAGTGTCCCAAAGAACTCGACCTTTGCCTCCTCTACTACGAATCCTATATGTTTGAATTCTACCTGCATTCTTGAAACGCTTCTTCTCCTGAGATTTCGGGACTCTAAACTCTTCCAACAGTTTCCCCTTTTATGCCTCTGCAACCTTTGTAGTTACAACTCTGTGCATAAAGGTACTTTTCCTCCTGATCTTCTCCCTTTCGAATCCTCAAGGGATTCTTTGACTTCTGCCTCAGATGGATAATCTGATGCCCTCTTGGCACTCTCTTTCTCAAGCAACTTCTTGCTGAGTCTGCAGGGTGTTCAGTAACCCTGCAAAGATCCTTCCCTTGGATTCTTGTCCTTTTGTTCCAGAACTCAAAAGAGTTCTTTCCTGTGCTATCTCTGCACACTAACTCAATGCCCTCCTGGCAGAGTTTCTCCTCAATGCAACTCGTGCATTTACTCAATGCCCACTTGGTAGAGTTCTTGCAAAATCATCAGTGATTTTGTTTCTCTTTGAACTCACAACAGAGTTCCTCCTTAGCACTATGTTCCTGTGCTCAATGCCCTCCTGGCAGAGCTCTATAGAACCCTTAGTATTTATATCTTCCTCCTTGAACTCAATAGAGTTCCTCCTCAGTGCAACCTACGCATCTTCTTAATGCCCTCCTGGCATATCTCTACATAACTCCTCAGAGATTATGTCTTCTTCTGTGCCTCTCCTCTGCACAGTCCTATCTCCAAGGTGTTCAACAACCTTGAGACCTTCCTGAGTTTAAGACTCTAGCTGATGTACCCTCTTGGCACGTCTTTGTCCAAATTCTGCAGAATTGGAAGTGCACCCTATGCACTGGCTCTCAGAATCCATAGTGTTCTGTCACGCCCTCTTGGCATGAAGTCTCAAAGAATCCCAGACCTGAAATCAAACTTCACAGATAGCATAACTTATCTGTCCCTCCAAATGCATACCTAATCATACATATACAACATATAAAGAACACACATAGACATCCATTCAACACATAAGCACACAAAGAATCATGCAAGAAACTGCCTCTTTGTATTAATATGAAAATGCTTGTTTTACAAAGGTGTTCTTGAGCTCAGACTTTTTTAGAGTCTCGGCTCCTTCTCTCTTCTCTTCTATGCTACTACTCTCCCAAACAACTAATTAAAAATAAGATACAAAGATATTTTGCATGAGGGGGCTCTTCGAGATCTTCCCTCCAAAGATACCTACTCTCATTAATTACAATCAATGGTTGTCTAGTCCAGAGTCAGATCTAGATCTCAGCCTTACAACCAATTAAAGGCTACTTCTACCTAACGTCTACTCAAATGCATGGCTTTATGGCTCCACGACCTTACAACATTAATTACATTGAAATCAAATTCAAAATTCGAGAGGGCCGACACCTCTCTTCCTTAAATGCATGCCTTGAATGCGCTAAGTTGGCTGGCTGGCTGGCGCATGGCTAGCTTGGGAGCGATGCTCCTGCATCAGATAATTGTGGACCATAATGCTAAAGAAGACTGGAGAACCAAGGTCCCATGTAGAAATGAAAGCCACCATGCTGAAGTAGTCCAACCACCATTGTAATCCCGAGTCCCATCTCCAAGTGCTCATGTGAACTCCCCATGGAAGATTTTGGAACCCAATAACCAACTCAAAATGATGCTTCAAAGACTGACACCTGTCATGTGGATCCAAATAAGAAGATCGATCCACATAGTGGAAAAGGGTCGTAGCAGAATCTGAAAGGAATAATACCACTGTAGAATATGCTGGATGGACACTGTTAATAATCATTGGCTCTTGATTTGTTACATTGATGCTCTCTACAGAAGGTGGATTAGAGTCATCAAATAAAATATGAAAGTGGTTGCCATCCCAGAAATGACAACTATCTATATACCAATCATCACAATCGGCCTCAAAATTATACCAAACATATATTTCTTTATTATATTCATCTCTGATGTCTTTCATAAGAAATATCTCCTGCATGCTATCCAATGAGTCTTGAATACTACGAAAACTATCATTGAGGCCATTTGCAAGGTCATGCAATCTAGCATCCAATGTGTCATACAATTGAGATTTGAATGCTTCAGTAATTTGTAGAATTTATTTGAGGGTTTGTGAGGAAATATCCATCTGATCACCCTAATAACTCTTCGGTCCCGTAGCCATCATGAAAAAACCCAAAAAATAGAAAAATAAGTTACGGTAGAAAATCGCAGTTTTTTTTTGAAAAACCTTAAAAAACTGCTGAATTTAAAATGCTCATAACTTCACTTCTCAGACTCCGTTTTGGCTGATTTTTTTTTTTAAATTGGGTGAAATTGTGATAAGAACTCAGATTTGTAATATTTTGAGGCAAATTCGGCCTTTGGTTTCTAAAATAAAAATATAAAAAAAATATAAAAAAAAACGCACCGCCGTCCACGGAAAAAACTGTTAAGCCCTAATATTGGCTCATTACCCCTTAATTGGGGCAT
>JASDQU010339467.1:0-12481 GCA_032191745.1 Picea mariana
TATGGAAGTTCATCATCAAATTCATAAGGAAACCCCCCAAAAGAATCCATCTGATATAATGTTTTCATTGTTTCATGTCCTCTTCTTCATATGGATCTTGATTTATTAACCCTTTTCTACTTGTCCCATCACAACCAGATTCAAACTATTCATCATCATCTAAGTTTGAAAAACTATCATTAGTTTTTCAGGGCCTTCTTCTTGGGATAGATAAAAATGGCCTCTTAAAATTCTAAGAGGCCTTCCCTTCATAACCAACTAGATGACCATCATCAAAATTGTAAACTCTCTCACTTTTTTTAGAATTGATAGAAGGTATTTGGTCTCTTTGTATATGTATAGATGAGTAATCCCCAAGAATATGACCATAATTATTTTTCAAGAAATAAATAGTATTACAATAGATGTTATTCCTACACCCTAGTAATTGGATAAGTATAATCTAACATCTATTGTAGTCTTAAAAATCTCTTCTACTCTCTAGGAATTGGTTTTCATATTGTATTTCAATTCAAGATGAGATAGATGAAAAGGGTTGAAAGTAAGATTAACATATAGGTGTCATAATTGAATGCATAAAATTGAATATGAGTCAACAACCAATTTTTTCAATGAATGAATACCATGAGAATGATGACATAATAGTCGACGAGAAGGTCTTGGAGAAATATGCATTTCCTTGTAATGACTGTCTCTATGGGAAGATGAGAACCAGACAAGTGATTTTTGAAGATATGTTGAGATTTAGTCATAGTAGTATAATCCCTTTCCCTCAAAATAGTTATCCAAATAGGATACCATTACAAAGCATGAGAGATGTAGAGGCACCAAACATAGACGAACAGGAAACAAATATAGATGAACATGAAACAATAATAAATGAGGGGATTGAAGTTGATAGAACGATGAATGAGGGTTTCAAGGACGATTGACACAAATTGATGGAGGATTCCTCAAAAAATGTGTACGGTACTTGTAATATAACTCATTTGAAAAAAATCCTTCTAATTCTTAATTTGAAAACAATTCATTGTTGGACAAATGAGAGTGTTGATGAGTTATTGGCATTGTTACATTGGTTATTACCACCCGACTCCACATTCTCAAAACAATGGAGTGCATGTAAAACGGAAATCACTAAGCTAGGCTTAGGGTATGGGAACATCCAAACATGTGTGAATGGTTGTGTATTATTTCACAAAAATCATGCAAGTGATATTGAATGTCCGAAATGTAAATAACCAAGGTATAGGCCAGGGTTGAAATCAAATTCAATGCCGATAAGAATTCTTCACCACTTTCCAGTAATCCCAGGGTTACTTCGAATGTATAGATCTCGAGACATTGCTGAGATTATGCAATGGCATGCCCAAAATAAGAGCACCGATGGAAAAGAAATGTTTGTAGTTGATTCTAAGATGTGGATGGGATTTAACAACAAATGGGCCGATTTTTTCCAAGATCCTCGTAATATAAGGTTGGGTTTAGCTCTAGATGGGTTGAGCCTATTCTCATATCATAGTACTAAATGGTCTTCTTGGCCATTCTTTTTGATAAATTATAACTTTCCTCCATGGTTAGCAACCAAATCATTTTACTTGATGTTGTCATTAATTATACCAAGAAACAAAAGTGTGACTTCAGATACAATGGATGGTTATTTAGAGCCATTATTTGATGAGCTAGCAGAATTGTGGAAAAGAATTGAAACAATTCAAATTTTAAGGGACAATGATTCAATCCAATTTACTTCAAGAGCTTCTTTATTTCTTACGGTACATGATCTTCTTGCAAATGGAACATTGACTAGTCTCAATGTTCATGGATACCATGGATGTGTGACTTTCATCTTTAATCCTTTCGTGAGGGACTCAACTAGTTTGCGTAAGTTTTTTATTGTGGGCATTCTGCTTACATTAAAATCTAGCATCCATATCGTCTACAAAAGTCACATTTCAATGGTTTGGAAGAGAATCGTGAAACACCATCAGTGATAAAAAGTGATTATATTATTCAGAATGTAGAAAAAAGAATGCAGTTTATTGAAAATGGTGGCATTCTTGGTAGTTAAAATGATCCACTCAATGATAGTGGTGTAAAACGATTGTGCATATTATATAAGTTTCCATAGTTTAAGCATATAACCATTATGCATATAGTTGACTTTATGCATACTAAGAAAAACATAGATTTTGTTGTTAAAGAAACTCTTTTTGGTGCATATGATATAGTGTCATCATGTCTAGACCTTCAAGAGATAAAGATTTATCAAAATGTTTGGGTTGAAAATTCTGGTGATAGAAAATATATAAAACCTATTGCTCCTTATATGTGTACAAAGGAACAACGTGTACAATTATTAAGTTTGATGTCTCGGACTCACTTTCCCACTAGACATTTCAGTATTAATTTTAGAATACAAATTGATAATAATGGCTTAATAGGCCTCAAGGCCCATGAATATCATGTCACAATCCAGGATATTTTAGCTATTGCACACATATCAAGTTTGGAAAAGGGGCCAAGATTTGAAATTATAAGGTTTGTCCTAATATTGAAGAGAATGAGTATGCATGTGTTAGATCCTTTAAACTTTGATAATTTGAGGGAAGATGTTGTTGAAGTCCTTTTCTTATTCGAACATGAATTTGCACCAACAATATTCAATATTTCTATGCATCTTCTTATACATCTAGAAAATGAACTAGAGAATTTTCGCTTGATAATAAGTAGATGGATGTACCCCACATAAAAATATATGAAGGTTTTAAATACGTTTGTTTGTAATAAGGAAAAACCAGAAGGTAGCATGTGTGAAGAATATTCAATGGAGGAGACCATAGGATTTTGCACAGAATATATGAAGTATTTTAGTAATGTTAATCGACGTGTATGGGATGATGATGAAGACGAGGAATTTGCAAGAGAAGTAGTAGAAGGAAATGAACATTGCTTCAAGCTGTCAAATGAGGAAATAATAGTGATACATGCCTATGTTCTTCAAAACACATCTGCATTTCATAAGTGGCACGCGTGAAATATTATTTACATGATAATTTATTTATTTAATTTCATTTAATAGTTAAATTATTATCATTCTTACCATATTTTATGTTCATATCCTATGTAGAAAATACAGAGAAAATATTTGAACAGGGATGTGTCCATATTGAAAGCATACACTTCAAGATTTGAATATTGGAGACGATTATTTTCCAAAATTTGATGATTGGATTGTTGATGCAATTAGTAATGCACGACAAGAAGAAAAATATATAACAATCAAGTAAATTTAGTTTTCACAACCTCCAAATATATCAGCTACTTCATTAAGTGGGAAGTGGGCCTATGGTAGTCATTTAAGAGTGGAACAAAAGTGTTATCGGACAAGTCGATAGGTGTGGACACTAACTGATCTCCCTAGATCCACCTAGATCTAGAAAAAAACACACCAGAACATGACGCCTTCCTTAAGTTTTAAATATTGAATTTACCAACTAAAGAGGGATAGGTGACATACCATTTAAATGTCGCTTCCTCTCTCCATCGCCATCCTAGCTCCGTTCCAATGCTCATACAATGATGATCCTGCAAAAGAACCCAACCAACCAAAGTGATAGCAATAGCATAAACTCAATATAAACCTATGTATGTGATCAACGAATCATACAATAAAACAAAACAAGCTTTATAAGAAAGAATTATATTACTGTATCATATTAAATGTGAAAGAGAGATTACAACCATGGCCTTGATGTCGTAAGGTCCCTTCCAACTGTCCTTCATTTCCCACACACTTTCACTCCAAGAATTCTGAGAGCATAGATTTGATGATATTCACAATCTATCTTAACAAAGAAAATCTCAAAGCCACTCCAACCAATCTAATAATTCCAAGCCAACCAAAGCTAACAAGCTCAAGAACCCCTTCATGAGAGCTCCTCTCCTTTTATAAGTTGAAGAGGATAAGGTGAGGAGGTTAGGATGATCCCACTAAATAATGAAAGCGAGTAAGATCTAAACCATTCAGATGCCACCTCACCATGGAAGTTTCTCCTTCTAGAAGATTCGAGAAAATGCTTGTTTTTCCCACGTGTAAGCATTCTCGCACCCTTCTTATAGTGAAACCTACAAACTGTTCGCACCCTAGCTATGATGCAGCCTACGAGAATTAGGAAGTCTCACACCCTAATACATAGGCAGCCTGCGAACTTCCTTTTTTATAAGGTTTTTACACAGGAAAATGCAACTTATTTTCTCAGGAAAAGTTCTTCTCCCTTCTCTCTTCAGTAAATCAGGCCACTGACCCCTCTGAAGACTACAGATAGGTTTACATCATTAACGGTCATAGGGATGACGAAAATAATGTGTAACAAAAAGGACACAGGAAACAAAAATTGTGATTGGATTGTTAATGTTAAATTTCCTAATGACACTGAAAAGAAACTTTATCTTTGATTCGTATAGGAAATTAATCAAGTTGATTATGGTGAGACTAGTTCCATATTATTAAAATGTAAATGGATCAAACCATTTGCAATACACCGTGATGAGTATGGATTTGTACGTGCAAATACATGTGAATTTTTATCAAAGACTAATGAGTTGTATGTTTCCCCTCTTCAAATTACCTAGTCATTTCTAATTGACGATGTAAGAATCCCATGATAGTCGTATGGCATTCAAGTAGATTCTCATTTGAAAAGGAAATTCATGGAATATGTTGATATAATGGTCGATTAACAATGTACTTGTTTACAAGAAACATTGGAAGAAGAAGTTGAATATGACAATAGAGCTATATTTGAAGAAGAAAATTTGTTTCTCAATTAAGAGACTGGGATATAGAATGTAATGCATGGTCAATAAAATCTATTGTATGAGGAGGATGGAGAAAATGAAGAAGATGCATAGATGAGTGATCATGATTGTGATCTTGATGGAAATGTAAATCATGATGATGATGATTTGTCACCTTAAATTTATGAAATGAATTTTCACTATGCGAATTGGATTTTATTGTTTTGTCCATGGGATTAGCCAACGGTTGTACTAAAATTTTTACTAAGATTTGTATGGATTTTATTGTTTTGGCCATTGGATTATCCAAATACTTGTTTTATGTACTATGCAATGTTTAAAATATGATTTCCTTTTGTTCCTTACTATCAAATTGTGTCTCAGAAATGCTACGATTGGATGTTTTTGAGTTTTAGTGTTAACACAAGATGGAGGAATTATTCTTTGCCTATATGCCATCATGATGGACAACATGTATAAAAGTGAAAGCATTTTGTTTAGCGGGTGTTGGCCTTTATAATGCACTAGGTGCAAGGAATTTAAAACAATGCAGAAGTTAAGTGTGGTAAAATTAGACACACTGGTTTCAGTGCTTACTTAAAGTTAACGAAGGATGCACCACATTGGGATGATTCAAATTGTACAAGAGAAACATGCAGAGTAAGATTTTTTTTTGAAAAAAGTCTCAAATTTCAAGCTAAATTCAAATTTTCATTGGATGAAAATGCAAATGGGAAGGTAATAAACAAATTACCTTGACTCTTATGTCCCGACAATGCATGGTTCCACCATTTACAGGAAATGAAAATTCATGGTAATTTTCAAAGTTTGGAAATGTGTGGAATCTACCAGTGGAGTTATCCAGCTCATGGAGGCGCACACAAAACAAAGTGTCTTTGAAAATAGAGTTAGAAACAGTTCCTTATTGAGAGTTTGGAAGCACATAGTGACGTTTCACAATGAAAGTTGGTCTGGTATTTTTTTATTTACCCTGTCATGATGCATCAAAGGACATTTATAGGTACTAATTCATAAGATTCAATGGCACCGATGCATTTTGATCAGTGCTTGTTATTTTTTTTCAAACTTATGATGGTGAATTTGAAAATATAAGCACCAGTGCATTATGTTTTAGTTATGCACCAATGCGTATGTACCATAAAGGCGCAAGGAAAAAAATATTTCCAAAAACCTCTCGTTTCCTACCTCCGGTAACAACCTCCACTATGAATAGTGACATTACATTTTAACATTTAAGAACCGATGTCGTATGTTTTAGGTGTGCATCGGTGTGTATGTACCTTAATGGTGCACCAATCAAAAAACATCTACAAAAATCTCTAGTCGACTGCCTCCACTAACAACCTGTGCTAAAAGGTGTTCTCCTTGTAATGTGGTGTCTAAATACACCATTACAACACTTAGGAATACATCATTGTAATCAAAACATGAAAATGCATATTGAACACGTACACCATGTTCAATATTAACATACAACAAACTTGTACTTGTTGATAATGACCCATCGATTATTCTATTTATAGCTTTAATGTCTAACCAACATTCTTGGAATCAAGAAGATCTTAGGCACATACAATTGTTCATGGTTAGACTTGAATCCATCAATTTCATGTTATCTAGTCAACTTGACAAGGATGCTTGACCCAACCATCCATGCATCCAACTCGTAGTCGATTGCTCAGCTAGTTGATTCATTGACCGACTGTCTTCGACTACTAGTCCATTGTCCAATCGACATATGTATATATCTGGTCTATTAATCGACTAAATATTTTTAGATGTTGGTTGACCTCTCAACCGACTTGTTCTAGTTGATGTGTGATGAACCATGAGAACCTGGGGTTCCTAAAACCCCTAGGTTGCATGATTTTGAATCTTCCACTATCTATATAAAAACGACGCTAAGTTGGATATGTCTCCAAAATTCCCCCCTTAATTTTTTGCACTTATCACTTTTAAAGGATATTGGAAGTACTTTGGGTAATTACACCAAAACAGTTCTAGATCATATGAAACTTGGTCTTTCATATATGCCTGAATATGTGTTGTGATTGACATTAGTTAGGCCTACCAGATAACATACTATTACAAAGGGGTTATTTTAGATGGGCTCAAATTTTGGATTATGAGTACACTTCTTTTTAGTGGAAGCTATGCCAACAACCTTGGCATCTTTGAGTTACTAATCCTCATGTAATCTGATCTTCAAAAACAAACATAGTTCATAAACCTACACCAAAATGATGGAAAGAGTGTGAGCAATAATACTCAGAGGTTGACAAATATTAGAATGATGTGATTCACAACTCTATTCTTTATCCAGAGGAATGAATAAGGATAGAGAAGATGACAAGAATCCCTTGAAGATGGTAATTATGAATGAAGCCCATATAAGGGAATCAAGAAAATACATGAATTCGACAATTCTGATTCAAGTAAGGAATTCACACACCTTTCAAATCATGGGCATCTAGTTTCTCCTTCAAATTGTAACCTTTTGATTTTGTATTTACATTTCATAGTTACTGCATAATCTTCTTAATAATCTTCTTAAGTGTTTGACATAAAATTAAAATGAAAAAAAGGAAATAAAAATATATGATTGAGGATGAATTTTCAATAAGACAAGAATGAAATGTACATGCATATGTAATATTATCACTTATATATTAGATGTAGGGAGGATCTTTTCTTTGGTTCTTATAAAATACTCTTAAATAATATTATCACTTATATATTAGATGTAGGGAGGATCTTTTCTCTGGTTCTTATAAAATACTCTTATAGCATATGTAAGATGTAACCTTTTTGTAACATGTAACCTTTTTGTTTTTTTGTTTTTTAATGGTTTCAGTGTTTTACTTTTTGAATCCATATCCCACCAAATTTAATCAAATCATAAATATACCAAAAACATAAATACAAAAATAAGAAATATTAAACAATTTCATAATTTATTTTTCCTATATTTTATACTCCCCTTTTTAAAATAATACGCCATTCTTAACCTATATTTGGATAATAATATACTAATAATAAAAAAAAACGGGGAGCTTTCTTGAAATAGACATCAATGCGTAATATTATCACTTATATTCTATATTTACATATTATGACTGATTTATATATATTCTATATTTAGATATTATGACTTATTTATATATATTAGATGAAAAAATATTAAACAATTCCATAATTTGTTTTTCCTATATTTTATATTCCCTTTTTTTAAATAATACGCCATTCTTAACCTATATGTAACCTTTTTGTTTTTTGTTTTTTAATGGTTTCACACTGTTTTACTTTTTGAATCGATATCCCATCAAATTTAATCAAATCACAAATATACCAAAAACAAAAATACAAAAATAAGAAATATTAAACAATTCCATAATTTGTTTTTCCTATATTTTATACTCCCCTTTTTAAAATAATACGCCATTCTTAACCTATATGTGGATAATAATATACTAATAATAATAAAAAACGGGGGGCTTTCCTGAAATACACATCAATGTCTAATATTATCACTTAGATTCTATATTTACATATTAGGACTTATTTATATATATTAGATGAAAAAATATTAAACAATTTCATAATTTGTTTTTCCTATATTTTATACTCCCCTTTTTAAAATAATACGCCATTTTTAACTTATATGTAGATAATAATATACTAATAATAATAAAAAACGGGGGCTTTCTTAAAATACACATCAATGTGTGATATTATCACTTAGATTCTATATTTACATATTATGACTTATTTATGACTTATTTATATATATTAAATGTAGGGAGGATCATTCTTAACATATACATGGATAATAATTACAAAGTATGACTTATATATATATTAGATGTAGGGAGGATCATTATTAACCTATATGTGGATAATAATATACTACTAATAATAACAGCACGGGGTGGCTTTCCTGTTGCCTTTAATATCGAAAAGAAAGATCGGCTGGACATCAAACATATAATTGTAGATACTCAAAATCCAATCTCTTTCTTGAAAATCATCACATTATGCCACGTCTATCGAACCAAGACTCCACACTGATTATCGTCGGCATAGATTTGTTTGTTTATTGTAGCAATAGAGAAATAGAGAAAGTAGTAGTCAATGTTTTTTTTAGGTTTTTTTTTAATTTTTTTTGTTTTGATTTTATATGAAATTTAGTGATAAATAGTTGGATTTGTAGATTTGAGTGGTTAAGTGTATATAATCTGAATGTTCCAGGTTTTTTTATCAAACTGAATTCATTTATACATTCAAAAATACAATTTAAACAACAAAAAATAGTTATTTTGTCAAAATTTGTATCAACAAATTTCAACCAAAAAAATCAGAAAATAAAACGTTTAACCAACGCAGAAAACAATCTAGTGGTTACCTAATGTACACATTAAATAAGGGTTCTCAACCTGCGCCATCTTTAACAAAGCGCACGTTTGTGCTTTTCTGGCAACGTCATTTCATACCCGGCGTTCGTAGCTAGTTCTCGGAAAATTGGGAAGGGATGATATGACTGGACTTCTTTTTGTCATGTTTTAAACGATGACAAAAACAGATGACCTATTTGTCATGTTTTAGACGATGCTGAGATATTAATGTTCGCCAGCTTGAAGATTCGAAGCATTCCTTAAAGCAGTAACGGTTGGTAATCGATGATCCCTCTCTATTATGGTGGTCGTGGGCTAGATCCACTTTACAAGTGGGAGCTGACGTTTCAAATTGATAAATTGACCTCCTGTTTAAACATTTATCCGTATTTAAATATATATGACAGATATAAAAAATATAAGAAAACGTAAACATTTCACTTACACGTAAGATGACATGACAGGAAATAAAAGTTTAAACACTTACAGTTATTTAAAGATATAAGACAAATATAAAAAAAATATCAAAAATGTAAACATTTCATTTACAAACAAATAAGATGACATGACATGAAATAAAAAAACATAAGAAAATGTAAACATTTCATTTACAAACAGGTGTGAAGGTGACGGAGACCGTGGAGAGCAAGCAAAGAATGTTAAGCTCTAAACGCTGTCGGACTGGATTCAAAAAAGGGTTGTTGGGATAGTCAGGTACAACTTACTGTTGCACGGTCAAATTTTATGTTTTGGAATTTTTGAGTGTAAAATGTGTAAAACGGAAGACATCACGATGGGGCCAGTTTGTATATTTGCAGAATTCCGGCAAAGTTGCTAAGTATGGAATAGGTAATTGCATGTGTAGCAATAAGATATTATATATAATTGCGAGCTGCTAGTTGCAAATGGGCACGGGCACAGGAAACAACGACTACGAACTTAATATTTCTTCAACCCGCCAAACCGACGATCCACCAAAGAAATTTGAACAAATGACGAAGTATGGAAAGCGGACGAAGGGTCTTCCAAATCGGGAGACAATAGTTCCACTAAATATGCGAGGACCCCCATGGTTAAATTGTATTTCTCGGAAGTTTTCAGTGCAAAAATGTGCATTACAGAAGAGAGAATGATAGGTGGCCCATAATACAGAAGAGGGTATGATCTAAGAACAATTGCAAATTTGTATATCTCGGAAGTGACGGTAATGTTTGTAGGCCATGGAATAACAAAAGTCCAATGTAGAGACCGCTCAGCGGGAATTCACGGTTGGAGAAGTTTCTAGGTATGAAATGGGGAAGCGTTCGGTCAGTGTCGCGATAAAAGAGCACGAATGTAGCTGTGAACCTACAAGACTGCCCACACGCTGAGCAATGTTGACCTGACCACAGCGCAAGCTCGTCTGTCAATTTGTATATCGTGGAACTCTAGGTGTCAGTTGTGGAACAGGGAACAATAGAGGGTCGTTTCAAATGCGTGAATCTGTGAAGCTGTGGAGCAAGACATTTTCGAGAGAAAAATGATTAAGTAACCAGGAAGAGAAACTAAACGAAATAAAAGAGTGGGAAAATAAAAAGGCAGAAGACAGTTTTCATAAGCAAGAATTGGTTTCAAAGAAGCCCTATTGTTTCAAAACCATGATGTTCTACTAATTGTCAGCAAATGTGTTGTTGAAGATTAGATTTTATTGAAACGTGTGTGTGTAACTATCTTCTTGATACATTCTTCCATGACTGTAACATATTAACTTAACTACTAAACTTCATTTTCTACTAATTGTCAACAAATGCTATGTTGAAGATTAGATTTCATTGGAACATGTGAGTGTAACTGCGTTCTTCATACACTCTTCCATGAGTGCAGCATATTAATTCAAGTATTAAACTTCTTACATTATCGGTTGTTAGCATTAAAACTTAATAAGTGTATGTTTAAAAACAAGAATAAAGATTTTGCTGCAACATTGTACATTGGTATTCCTATGTTCTATCTGCATTACAAATAGAATTGAACATTGGTTAGAAATTATGTAATCCATTTCTTGTGTGCATAAAAAGCGGGTGGATTCACATAGTACATTGGCATATAATTGTTAGATGTTCCATCTTAGAAAAGATAAGCTAAGTAAACACAATATCGAAGAAGTACGAGATCATTGAACCATGCCAATTAGAACATGCGTTAAGCCCAGAAAAGAGGCAACAACGAAGAGTCGAAGAAAAATATTTTTTAATAGCAAACACATTTAAAAAAAGAAGAAAAACACTGAGTATTGTACATCTATCCTTAGGAATTGGTCCCAGTTCTTCAGGCCAAAATATTGAAGGTATCTACGAAAAACACAGGCACGGGATCCGCAATATGCAAGATCTTTGCAGTTTTCTCCTCGATGAATCATCCTGTACTGAAATTGTTATTTTTCACAAGCTTCCCCTAAGGAAGAAGACGAAAATGGTTGCAGGCAAGTGGAGTATCCCTTAGCTGAAATCGCCTCTGTATAGTCCAAAAAAAATTAGTAGCACATCTTGCACGTGCAATTCCAGAGACCCAAATTAGTTCATTATGGGCAGAAGGAGATGACTAGTAGGAAGATGCCTTGCAACAGCGACAATTTTAGACCTGATTCCCGAAGATGTTAAACAATAATTTTTTGTATTGAAATATATCTCTGGGAGCATCAACATATCATTGCTTTACAATGAAACTCTTCCATCCAGAACAGACTAATTTGGAACTCCGAAATTCCTACTTTCACGTTGCAAGGTGGTTGTTGCGTTCACTGTCGGTTTCTTTTTTGAAACTCCTTTTGGTGTTGTCATCACTGCTATCACTGAGCCGTGAAGTTCCATTGATTATGGTTGATTTCAATTTGGGAGCAAGAGTGGGAAGATTCTCTGCATTTCCATCATCCATTGTTGTGTCATCACCCATCAAATCATCTTCTTTCGACTCGGAATTCATGGCATCAACTTCTGCGACAACCATGAATGCAAGTGGGAAGGTTCTCTGAGTAGCCAAGGTTGCCATGGAATTTTTTGGCTTGAAATATATATCTCGGTGTACCAAGGGACCATCTCCTAGTTTCCTCATGGACGAAAGGATATGAATAGTAAGAATATGCCCCAGAATAGTGGAACCTCTAGCCATTATGCCCCAATGTGTTTACTGTGTGTGGAGAGAACTGCTGCCAGAAGTTATTAAGAATTTTAATTTTCTTGAGATGATGTTTGAAATGAAAATCAGGGAGGGATAATATAACCCTTCGCAAA
>JASDQU010339468.1:0-12481 GCA_032191745.1 Picea mariana
TTCTCATATAGGATGCCTAGCTCAGGTACAAGTCCTGTACTATCCTAATCCACTTTCTAGACTTTAGGTTTGGGGGAAGGGAGCTCTAACGCTCCTCTGCAAGGACCCATGGGGGGCACTTCAGCTCCTTTTAACGCTTTTCCTTACGGGGGAGGTCATATACCTCCTTCATCCCCTTCACTCGACAGTACCCACCAACAATCTGTCAGGCCAAACACACACCATAGTTCAATTGGAGTAGGGAGTCAAGGACCCCCTTCTCATAATATGACGGTAGGGTCGACACCATTTTCTTTGTTCGGTGCATTTGGTAACAACGCTTTCTTGTCAGTTGCTTTCTCGACCGGGGGCAACCCCAGTTATGGCCAACCTATTCCTATGTAGGGTACTATTTCTGCACAGGGGGCAAACCCAGGAACTTCTTTCGCATCAGGACCTTGGAATTATTGGCAAGGATTAGTTCCCTCATCAGGAATGTCGATCTGGAGAAATTATTTTCACAACCAATGGGACCCCGGGCAAGGTACTATGCCTATGCTCATAGAATCAGCATGGGGAAATCCTTCCCAAAGTCCTCCGAATGTAATGCACTCCCAACCATCTACGTCCTATTTCAGGAATCAGCTGATGATGTCTCCTCAAATGCAAAATATGTATGCTGGTCATGGCCATGGATTTTACCAGAACCCCGGCCAGCAACCCAGCTTTTTCTGGCAACCTAGTGTCAGTCAAAATCCAGCCCCCTTTTTCCATGGTTATCATCAACAACAACCAAAACTACCTTTCTTGGCAACCTTACATTTGTCAGACTTGACAAGATTGTTGAATGACTCCATCTGTCATGATCCACGTTGGCCTCCTATGCCGACAAAATTTCCTTCGGACATACCAAAGTTCGAGGCCAAGCCTAACGAATATGTCGGGGATCATGTGACCACCTTCCATCTTTGTTGATCATCTAATTAGTTGAAAGATGACTCCGTACAATTGCGATTTTTTTAGCGCACTCTCATTGGGAGTGCTGCGAAATGGTAAATCAAGCTCGACTGCTCGAGATATTATTTCTTTGGCGAATTGGGAATGCAATTCCTAAACCATTTCCAATTACCTCGGCACAGAATTGCTGGCCAATTTTAAACAGACAAAAGCAGACCATATCTCTGACCACATCTCAGAGTGGAGATGTCGTAAGAGTTTAATTAAGGTACCAGTCCCACCAGCATTCCTGCTTGAGAGGTTCCTTAATTCTTTGGTCCCACAACTATCCAAAAACGTTGCAACGTTAGGAGTGTTTTCTGAAGAATATTCCATCATGAGAGCTCAACAGCTTGAGCTAATTTATTCTCAGTCTGGTTTACTGTACGAGGTTTTTCCCAATGCACCACGATCCATACTTGATAAAACCAGACAGAGAGATGGACCACATGCTAATGGTATTGTAGGTTTAACACAAACCAAGCCCGCTGAACAACTGACAAAACAAATGCAGCAATTGTCTATACAACATACAACGGCTAGCCAAACTATTTTTTCGGTTGCTCCCCCTACACAAACATCGAATGTACACAGTGTGCAATTGACTAATCCAAAAGCCACCCAACAGCCTGATGGAAAGAAAAAACAACGTAAGACGGGTAAGGGGGATAAGAAACCCACTAATAATGATGGCAAGGGAAACACTGAAAAGTAGAAGGCAAATTATCCATGTAACCTGTGCACGGAGGACCATCTGACCCACCAGTGTCCTCATCTTGCAGAGGCCCAAAAGTTTGTAACACAACAATAACCTGTTGTGTTAACGAATCCATTCCAACATGGGCAAAACCTAACCCAAGCCTCTACAAGTGCAGAAGGGGGCAGTCAAGGGCCCTCTCCGTCTTCAAACAACCCTGCTTCCACGAATGTGTATATGATGAAAGGTGATGCTTTTATATCGACTAGAGAACATGACTATAGTAAGCCAAGCACCTCTGAGAAAGGAAAAGAAGCTAAAATCCCATCTCTTCCTCTCCAGATTGAGAAGACTTTGGGAAAAACAATGACATGCATCCAAAAAGGCGCATTCAAGAAATCTTCTCACAAACCAAATGCAAGGGCTGCCCATAACTATTTTGTGGTGGAGGATTTATCTCAAACCCTTTATGCAATGTCCGCTTTGGAGGTCCTCCAGAGCTACCCTTCCCAGAGGAAATCTTTGTTAGCAGCTTTAGGATCCACCGAGACTTGTAATCGGGGTACAATCATGCTAGATACAACCGACTTAAAACCTTGTCTCCCTTACCACGTAGAATTTCAAATAGTAGTGGCTTACCCCACGAAAATTTTTACGCAGAACATTTTCCGCACAGTGGTTGATGAGGGCGCCTCAACATGTGTCATGTCATCAGTGTGTTGGAAGGCCATAGGCCAACCCGTTTTGTCTCCATCACCTACTCTTCTTACCACTTCCGACGTTCGTTCATTCCGACCACATGGCGTCATCCCCTCTTTCCCCATGCAGTTAAGAGGGAAGACCGTGTGCGTCGAGGTAGAAGTAGTCGACGCATCCCTTGATTATAATCTCTTATTAGGTAGGAGTTGGAATTATTCCATGTAAGCAGCGGTTGCTACAATTTTCTAGGTCTTGTTGTTTCCACACGAGGGTCAGATTGTGACCATTGATCAATTGTCCTTTTCCAGACCTGACCCTTCATTGGGGGCATCCACGGTCCCGATGATTGATAATCCCCAACCAGGTGTCGTCAACGTAGGGTTTGGTTTGTGCCCATCTTTGATGGGTACGTTCGATTACATGCCCCCTCAAGGTGATGTCAAGTTCATATCAGACCACCATAAGGTTGAGATTTTCTAAGTTTCATCATTTTGCATGAATTACTTCAATGATCCATGGATTCTTCCTTCCCCATCGACCACGATGGAAGGGACAGGGCACAATGGTATGTCCATGCCCTTGTCTGCGGCAAAGGCATCGTACTTTTTAGTCCAACAAGCTTCGGCCGACACAGATTTGACTCCTGCACAAGAGTTAGATCTTATCCTAGAGCCTATTTGGGCTCAAGGTTCCCTCACTGGTACTGATTCGTTAGACTTAGTATTGCCCTCAGACGAAGCAATCATTGAAGAAATGACTAGTCCAGACAAACCCTGGGATGATCTCCATCATAGATCATACTTCCTCCAGAAGTTAAGCAGAATTGAAGTAGGGGAATTCACCTTGACTATGACTAGAGATAGGTTTTGTCCTATCAATCCCTTGGCTACACATGAGGTTTATGCCAAGGATAATATGGAAACTATCACTGAAACTATACCGATTAATATCTCCAGAACCCCTGACGTCATGGAGAATGTTTTTGTCGGAGCTGATTGTTCCCTCGAAGAGATTCAAATCTACACAGACTTATTTAAAGGATTCCACGACATTTTTTCTTGGTCTTATGAGGAAATGTCAGGCATTGATCCAAAAATAGTCGAACATGAAATCACAACTTATCCAGATGCCAAGCCATTTCAGTAGACTCTTCATCCAATTAATCCGAGGAAAGCAGCAGCCATTAAGGTTGAAGTCGAGAAACTGCTCAAAGCCGATTTTATCTATCCTATCCATTTCACCCAATGGGTGTTAAATCTTGTACCGGTCAACAAGAAACAAGACACAATTCGAGTATGTACGAACTTCCGTGATTTGAACAAGGCCTGTCCAAAAGATAATTTTCCCACACCATTCATTGACCAGATAATTGATGAATGTGCAGGTTGCGAGGCCTTTTCTTTCATGGATGGTTTTTCGGGATATACTCAGATACAAATCAAGCCCAAAGACCAACACAAAACTGCATTCATTTTTCCATGGGGTACATTTTCCTATCGTAAGATGCCTTTTGGTCTAAAAAATGTTGGAGCTACCTTCCAGCGGGCCATGTCTTTTTCTTTCCATGATATCAAGCATATATTCGAGACCTATTTAGATGATTTAGCATCTCGATCTCGCAAGAGAATGGATCATCCCACACACCTCCGACTTATCTTTGAGCGATGTCGCTACTTCTGGATTCGCTTGAATCCAAACAAATGTAGCTTTTGCGTAACATCGGAACGTTTGTTAGGTTTCATAGTGTCAACAATAGGGATCATGGTCGATCCTATGAAGGTTGAGGCAATACTTCAGTTGCTTCCCCACAATCCTTCAACTTCAGAGTCTACAAGGCAAGGTGAACCTTTTGAGGTGTTTCATCGCCAACTATGTCGAGATCACGAAGGGCTTTATGCGTTTACTAAATAAATAAGTTCATTTTCATTGGGACGATCTCGCTCAACGCTCCTTTGAAGAGTTTAAACATGCCCTCACAACTACCCCTCTGCTTCGGCCACCCAACTATAACAAATATTTCTTATTATACTTGACTGCAGTAGAGTCAACCATCGACATGGTCTTAGTTCAGGAAGATGATTTGCTCTCAGAATATGTGATCTATTACCTGAGCCGAGGCCTCGTCGGACCGGAACACAATTATTCTCATATCGAAAAACTTGTGTTGGAAGTAGTCCATGTTGTTCAACGGTTCTATCATTATGTTTTGTTTTGCAAAACCATCGTCATCGCCGTTGTGAATCCATTTCAAAATGTTTTGATAGGACGGGTAATAGGTGGAAAGATCAGTATATGGATAGTCATCCTCCAGGAATTTGACTTAGATTTCGTTTTGGCGAAATCCAAAAAGTCACTGGTCTTTGCAGAACTTATTTCAGAACTTTCATTTGAATCAAGGGATGTTGTGCCCGAAGAATCGCCTATTCGAGGAGATATGTTTTTGATAGCATCTCCAGACCCTTGGTATGGAGATATTCTAGTCTATCTCCACACTTTGAAATGCCCCGCCTCTGCTTCTCATGATTAACGTCGCCGCATATGTCATCAGGCCAAGAATTATCTCATCCTGGAGGACACTCTCTATCGTCGAGGTGTAGATTGTGTTCTTCATCGATGCCTCACTCATGAAGAAGTGGAACTCGTGCTTAATGATTTCCATACTAGAGCATGTGGGAGTCATTTGTCTGGGTTGGAAACAACCCAAAAGATTTTACGAGCTAGTTACTTCTGGCTGAAACTAATCAAAGATTGTATCGAATCGATCAAAAAGTGCCACCCATGTCAGATCTTCTCTCGGAATATGAGGGCACATCTCGCTCCCATGTTTTTTGTCATCACAGTTGGTCCCTTCACCAAGTGGGGAATTGATTACACTGCATGCAACCCTACTTCAGCAAGGGGGTAGCATTATATCATTGTAGTTGTAGACTACTTTACAAAGTGGGTCGAAGCTATGCCAATGTTTAAAGATGATGGAGAGACTGCAGCTCTCTTTTTGTTCAACTAGATAATTGCAAGGTTCAGCATCCCGAGAGATATTTTCATTGACCATGGCAGTCACTTTCAAAACCAAATGATGACCGAATTAATATCAAAGCTTGGATTGCGGCAAGAAAATTCGTCACCCTACTACCCCTAAGCAAATGGTTGGGTGGAAGCTATAAATAAATCTCTTAAGACCATCCTACAGTGAACGATCAACTCGGCCAAGTCAAATTGGCATTTGATGTTATACTCGGCATTATGGGATTACTGAACGTATGTTAAGACTGAAATTGAATTCACGCCTTTTCAACTCATTTACGGGCTGGAAGCAGTCTTGCCTGTAGAATGTCAAATCCCATCCCTAAAATTGGCAGTACAATTACTGACAAACACTTCTCCACTTGAAGAACGATTATTATACCTTAAGTGGCTCAATGAGCAATGTCGTGATGTGGCCATGGCCAACGAGGCTCACAAAAAAAAAGTCAAGTGTCAGTATGATCGATCCATTCGTCCTCGGATTTTCTCTGAAGGCGACCTTGTCCTGGTCTATGACCAATATAAGGACCCCCTGGGGGCAGGCAAATTCAAACTCATGTGGTTCGGACCTTTCATCATAAAAAAGGTTTTAAAAAAGGGTGCTTATCGTCTAGTTGACTTTGAGGGAAATGCTTTGGCAGAGCCTAGAAATGGGCTCTACTTCAAGGAGTATTACTCATAGGTAGGTCACCTTGGGTAAATTTTTGTAACATATGTATAGTCTTTGTACTATTACTTTATGGTTTCTTTTAGTATTATGGATGTGTCATTTTTTATGTTATCTTTTGTCACTATGGCAGATGTCAAGTGAATCAGAGGTGTTCATTGGGTACGTAGACGGTGCTAGCCAACACACTCGGAGGCTTGCCTCCGCAACTTGGGTAATTTTTACACCTCATGGCCAGTTATTATCTTCAGGAGGTATATGTTTAGGCGACACCACAAACAATATCGCCGAGTACAGTGCAGTTATTGAGTTGCTTCATGATGCCCTGTGATTTGGTCTCTCTCATCTGCGGGTCTATTTATATGCTCAGGTGGTTGTGTCTCAGTTAAATAGAGTCTACTATGTTCATGATCCGACTTTACACCGACGATTCCTTAGGGTACGTCTCTTAGAATGAAGCTTTGATTATATTACATATTTTCATGTTCCTGGGAGATTAAACCAAGTTACAGATACTCTAGCTAATCAAATTTTAGACTTGCATCTCACACACATATAAAAAGACATACACATAAACATGTAAATACATTTTTAAAGGAAAATATGACCCATAAGACACAAAAAGACATAAAAATCCATATATAATATCATAATCATCAGAGTACATAGGTGGACGCAAGCACCTCAAAAAATATGACCAGTAACGAGTCATGGGGCTTATGCCCTCAAAAAATATATACAAGTAGAGCTCTAGGCATGTGAAAACTCTAGACTAACTAAGGTTAGGTCCTGTGGGCCCTGTTGTAATAATCAACAACGTTTTCCAAACGTCGAAACAGTCGAACCCATGTCTATGATGCCCCCACTACATGAGGCTGCATAGATGGTGGCAGATCCTCAATATCTACCATGGGGATGGTGCGAGTGAGAGAGGTAAAATTTCTCTCAACTCATCTCAAAACCCTCTCAGCCTTTCCAGCTGGAAGCTCTCCTACTGCTGCTAGTCCCCCTGCGGCGGCAGGTGCGGCCCCTGGCCAAGGACGACGCATGTTCCTCGCATAATCTGTAGGTCGCACTGGTCCCACATCTACACACAGTAGACACATATCTGTCAAACACTCTAGTATAAAAAAATGATACATATAAAAACAACATAAAAATTATATATGTTTCAAAAAAAAAAAAAAAATGATTCAAACTTACCCATCTCGCCTTGCTCTTCACCTGGAGGTACAAGGATCTCAGGATCTCTTGAGAAATCAATCCTAGCATAAGGATAATCCTCTATGACCGGGATCTGCTGTGACAACCAAGCAAAAAAGTCATCATCAAAGGACTCATTGGTCCTTCCAACACCCTATCGTGGCAACAACACTACCCATATGCAAACCACATGAAGAGAGTCCTGATGTCCTCATACCACTACTCGAGGAATGAAACTGGGAACTCTTTCAAAGAAGAAAGAGCATAAAATCATCCTAAACCCGAATTTCCTCTGCAACCGCAACCAACAATCTGTCAGCTGCCTCTTCATACAATCTAACAGTGTGGTGCTCCAATCAAATAACTATGCATTTAATCACTGGACTGCACAGTTCATCTGTGCACAGGACGCCTGATGTAGAGCTGCAGAACCATTCATCCGCCCAATAAGTAACACAATCACCTGCAATGATAAATCAATTATCTTTCTTATTATCACCTACGAGCTCGATCGGTCTGTACCCGCCTCACAATAGAGTCCTATCAATTCTGATATATTGTGAGGCCCATAAGGAAATGCTCGAAAATTCATTGGTTCACCTCTCCTGGAGAGGCCAGTCAAAAAGTATATATCCTCTGTAGTGGGCACCAACGACTGTCCCTCTAACATAAAACATTTTGTGTCAGGGTGCCAATATTCAACCAAGGCATTCAATAGCCTAGGTTGTGCTCTCATGAAAGGACACAGAAAAAACTTGAGCAAGCCACATTGCATTAACGGCGCCACAGCGTTAGGATCTTCCCCAACTAGTGTGCTAATATATTCATGCTCTTGTTCTCTCCAGTGCACATACATCCTGCACCTGGGCAAAATTTTAGAGGGTTAGGCCTTGATTTTTAAACTTTTTTGCACTCATTGGAGGGTCCACATGAGATGTTATGATGACAGTCACGTGTACACTCGCTCTGACATCATACAAAGTGAGTGCACACGCGGGCTGTCATAAGACAACCTATGTGGACCTAGGGCCGACCTTTTAAAGGTCGATGACCCCCAAAAAAATCAAATTAAATGCATAAATAAAGAATTAAAAGGCAAAAGGAGGTAGTATATACTTACTTGGCCCAAACGGATGGTCATTTCGTCTACTGTAGATCCCAGAATCAACACTTTTACCAAAGGGGGTTTTTTGCTCTAGAGTCAATTTCCAAATCATCAATGGTGATAATGAGCTACCATCTTCTATTTATAGACTTTTTGGCCCTTTTTTTTTTTGGCCCCCCTTATCATTTTCTCTGAATTGAAAACCATTTAGACTGATTCAAGAGTTTCTATGGAAAGTTATGTTCAGGTATCAGGACATTTTTTGGAGTTTTGGGTCACTTTTGATGGTCCGTGGGTAAAAATATCAGATGGTCAACTTGAGCATATAAGTTAGGTTTCCACCCCTACTTTTGTATCTTGTTTTCTTTATCCCTTTGCCAGAGGATCGATCCCACCAGATTGTGACACAGAACCATCATTACTACTTTAGAAGTGTCACGATTTGGTGGTAGAGCTTACCGGAACATGGATGCCCTAGGTAGGTCCTGGTTGCATTATGGTGTCCATGCTGTCACTAATGACTGTAGGCTCAAGAATCCTTTTTGTTTTTCCTGATTACGATTTTGAGCCTCATTTGCATGACTCTTTATCACTCTTGAACTCACCCTCAGGACTCCCAAAACATAATGGGTCTTCTTTTAAGCCCTTTTCAGACCCTCTAAACATGAAAAGATTGTCGAGCAATCTTGTGGCCTTTCACACTCGTTAAACTGAAATTTGAAGTCACGTCTATCCGACGGTATTTTACCCCTTTTTCGGTCCAGACGGTCAACTATACGAACAAGGGTATACTCTAGAGGCCTCGGATCTCTAGAAGAGTACTCTCAGGTATAATTTTAACCCTTTTTCGGGCCTACAGGACTAAATTTACGAAAAAGGAACCCCCACGAAGTCCATATTTAAGCTCTTTTCAGACTCCCTAAAATCAAAAAGATTGTGGAGTGACCTTATTCTTTCACACTCGTAAAAATAGTCCAGAAGAACATTCCTGACGGAGTCCATAGTTAAGCTTTTTTCAGACTCCTTAAAAATGAAAAAATGGTCGAGTGATCTTGTATTTATCACACTCGTTAAAATGGTTTTGAATAGACGTCTTGTCAGTTCTAGTTTACCCATTTTTTTGAACCAACTAGACTACCTTCGAAAAAGGTACCCTATTGGAGTCTCCTTTTACGTTTTTTCAAACTCTCTAAATATGAAAAACCGTCGAGCTTACCTTCTCTGGGCTCGTTAAACTTACATTGAAGGATGTTACCATTGTATGTCTTATTAATCACATTTTCATACCCGTGTCTTTGGAATAATGTCGTCTCCATGTTGCTCAACCAAACCATCTGAAACATGCCTTATACGCAAGCCCTGTAGCACTTTGCCTTTGCATCTTGACACCTTTGGCCCCAGGAGGGATTTTTTCTGAGTGTTCTTTCTTTGAACATCAATATTTTCCTTGCACCTCGAACTCGTATGTTTTTGACACTCATTCCTCCTTTGTAATGTAGCCTTCTTTTATTATTTTTCCAAAATTATTGAAAAAGACAAAAAAAGAAAATATACCCCAAAAAGAGGAAGGGAAAAGTATTTTCTTTGTATTGGCAACGCAATGAGTCGCCCTTGGATAAATCACATCCTTCCATTTTTCCATCAAGCCCTAGGATTTAATATGACCTTAGGAAGTTGTTCTCGCTACATTGAGTTGTGTCCTCCTCTGTTTGGTTATCCTTCCAAACATATGGAGAGTTTGCGTTGCCTCCTGCCTCGTGAACTTATGCTAATGCCATGCTGCCTGAGTCTCATCATTTGTCGTGATATTGTCCAAGGGAAGTTTTTTCAAGCCTGAGTCAGCCCATCTACAGTTTGTCTATTGCCCTCATGCCCGTCCATCCCGAAGATCCAATCAAGTCTTTGTTCAAAATCCATGAAGCCCTCAACCTGATCATCAAGATCCTCTAGTTCATGACCGATGAGCCATCGAAGACCTCTGGGTAGTGAAGTCATACATTCATATTACATTCCTACCTGAGTTTTGAATATTTTGAAGTTGATGCTCGATCTCTGAAGACCTCATCTCAAGCCATCAGGCCTTATCAGCTTCTAGAATATGGATAGTATAAATGTATATCTTTTTGATTTCGAGATGTAGATCCATTGTGTATTGCTCAAGGCTACACTTTATATAGTTATATGACATGGATCTATAGTGTATTTGATTGGTAGCCATGATTTTATCTCATTCTGAGCATGGGTATTCCTGCCTCGGTCAAACAATTTTTATTTTACAGATGGAACCTCCCGAATTATGGTCCCTAGGCTCACCGGTTTGGTACATTGATAAAGATTGGTAATGTATTTCGGCCATCAGATGCTCTTCTAACCTCACACATTAGGGGGCATTTGTTATAACCCTAATTTCTACCAGACATGCTTACCTGTCATCAGGCCATCTCATATGCCTTCTTTTCCAAGCCAGTACTGAACAACTCTTCTAAAAAATTCCATTTTTAAAGGTACACGCTAGATGACCCACTATAGCCCGCATGTATCTACAGTGTCCACGCTAGCTGGCCCACTATAGCCCGTGTGGACCTATAGAAGCATGAAAAAGGAAAGTTGTTGACGGAACACATAGCTTTGGGCAAGTTAACTAAACCTTTCGGCCATGCATGGCCGGTCTTTTGACCAAATATCTAGCTCCTTCTAGCCAATAAAAGAAGGGGTAAGAATCCCATTTGAAAGGAGAAGAATCATAATAAAGAAACTATATCTGATTAAGCATTCCCTTTGTCCCAACCTTTAGCCATCCTTGTGCAAAGAGAAGTATAGACAAAAGCAGTTGGAAGATAGTGGAAGAAGAGCCCAGGACCAGGATCGAGGAGCAGTAACTGACTTTATCATTGCAAGGTATCATTGTGAAGTTAATAAAAGAATTTCTTTTCCCGTCCTGCCATATGAGATTGTCATTATTTGAATATTGATTGTATGATTGATTAAATCTCTAACCCATTAGTTCATAGATAAAATGCATGTGGAGTTCTTTGTTTGTCTTTTGTGAATGCAAGTCATCATTGGGAGGAGACTTGCAGTCAAAGAACAACCAAGCACAAAAAGGGATCGACATCGAACACGAAAAATAAGGTACGTCAACTTAGTATCTTGAGCCTTGTATTTACACCTGAGTAATGGGGGTTTAGGCATGGGATGATGGTAAGAAGTAAGAATCTTTAGGTCATTTTTGCATGCATGATAAAAACCCTTAGTGCTATTCCGTAGGAGGGATTTCCCACCCACAACAATACGTGAATCGTACCCTGTTTTTTTTCGACTGGAGCGGGATTTGACACCCATTGAGTCAAGTGAACGGGGTAGATAAAACATGCTTTGAGCAGTTTATCTACTTCAACTTTAATATCTGTTTCTTTCTTAGGATTGACCGGATGAAGCTTCTGTCGAACCAGCTTAGCGTAAGGATAAGTCATGATTTTGTGTTCGATAATTTGTGGATCAATGCCTGGCATTTACTCATAAGACCAGACAAAAACATCACGGAATTCTTTAAATAAATCTGTGTATATTCGAATCTCCTCGGGGGAACAGTCAGCTCCGATGAGAATATTCTCCATGATCCCAGGGGTTATGGAGATATCAATAGATATCATTTCAAAAATGGTTTCCATATTACCTTCGGCGTAAAAAGCATGTGTAGCCAATGGATTGATAGGGAAAGACCTATCTCCAGTCCTAGTCAACATGAATTCACTTGCTTCAATTCTTCTTAACTCCAGGAGGAAGTAAGATCTGTGATGAAGATCATCCCAAGGTCTGTCTGGACTAGTCATTGCTTCAATGATCACTTTGTCTAAAGGAAAGACTAAGTCTAAAGATTCAGTATCGGCAAGGGAACCTTGAGCCCAAGTAGGCTCAAGAATTGTATCTAACTCCTGTGTGAGAGTCAGATCGGGGTCGGCGGAAGTTTGTTGAACTATAAAGTATGAAAATTCTATCACAGACAAGGGCATGGCCATACCATGGTGCCCTGTCCCTTCCATCATGCTCGATGGGGAAGGAAGAGTCCACGGATCATTGAAGTAAGTCATACGAAATGATGAGACTTGAT
>JASDQU010339469.1:0-12481 GCA_032191745.1 Picea mariana
GCTTTCTCTCCTCTGCAACTATTCCGTCCCTCTCATCTCTCTGGCACCCTCTGCCTTTACAAATCGATTTCATTTGCCTAAATACAATTCAACTCAGGTTTTTCAGATCCACAAAGTCTGGATCGAATCCATCCAGATCCTACAATCTCTGCTTGAAATCCTAACCTCTCTTACAACTATTACATTGTTAGGATTCGAGATCCTTTGACAATTTATTGAATTTTGAACTGAATACAACAATTAAATTAAAGAGCACCCACTCTCTTTAGTAAAATTTTCCTTTGACTTTCAACAACCATATATTTTCTAGCGTTGAGGACTTATGCCCCTGCATCAGGTAAGATTAGAAGATGTGGTGAAAACCGCTTTTCGATCGCATGAATGTCACTACAAATTCAATGGAATGCCTTTTGGGTTAGCTAACGCTCAAGTCACTTTTCAAGCAACAGTGAACACACTGTTGTAGCCCTACCCTATGAAGTTTGTACTGGTCTTTTTTATGACATTCTCGTATATAGTAAAACATGGAAGGAACATCTCAAGCACATGGGAGATGTACTCTCTCTTTTGGAAGAAAACCAATTTTATGCAAAAATGTCAAAATGGTTTGGCAAAGAAGTAGATTATCTGGGTCATATGATATCAAAAAAAGGGGTGAAGGTAGATCCAAGTAAAATTAAGGCACATAAGAATGGCCTAAGACAAATAACATTTCCAAGCTAAGGGGATTTTTAGGCTTGATAGGATACTATCGAAGATTCATTTGAAATTATGCTCATGTGATCGCCCCCCAAACAAATCTTTTAAATAAAAATTATTTCAATGGAATGATGAAGCATAAAATTGTTTTGAAGCATTGAAGAAAATTGTGTCATTGTCACTTGTATTAGTAACCCTTGATTTTGCAAAGCCTTTTGTAATCAAATGTGATGCTTCAGGGTTTGGGATAGGAGCGATATTGATGCAAGAAAGCCACCTATATCATTTGAAAGTAGGAAGCTCAATAAAAGGGAATGCTTAAAGTATACATACAATAAATAACTGTTTTCCACTATGCATGCCTTAGCAAAATGGTGACAATATTTTTTAGGAAGCGAATTCCTGATACATACAAACCATAATAACTTTCAATGCATTTTACAACAAAAAACAATTTCAACTGAACAACATAAATGGATAGAGAAAATTGCCACCTTTGATATGGAAATACTACATAAAAAGGGGGAAGACAATATAGTTGTTGATGCTCTTTCACAAAATGATGAAGAGGTAATGTCATTTGTAGTCTCAATTGTAGTTTTTGAATGGTTGGATGAAATCCAAGATGAGTACGCTAAGAACTCGGAAACATGTTCCATAATCGATAATCCAAATCAAAATCCAAAATTCGAATGGAAGAATGACATCATTTGGTATAAGGGAARAATTTATTAAATCACAATATCAAAATTTAAGTCCAAATTTCTAAAGGTGTCATGTTCTTAGATCTGAAAATATAATTTCAACAAACCCTTAAMCAAATCAATCWYACMAAATATTGAACATAAGAGAAATGTAGAGAAAACCCTTGAGGTAGGGTAACACCATTAACTATTATTCCTTATGGAAGGAAACACACCTCAAGTAATGCWTGCTKRTTACAATAACAATATTCTTCACTATGTTCATTACATTGCTMATCCMTTCCTTATATAATACTACCTAAGAACATTCKAGAAAGCCTTCTCACATTTATTATGTTCACACTAATATATATAAYTACCATAGTGAGACTTAYTTAATAATATAGTGGACCTAGTCCACCTTACATTGAATGACCTCCAYTATTATCACTRTGACCCCTTYGCCCTCCCCATTACCTCCCTAGCTRCACTACATTCCRTCCCCCTTCACATGTTTCTTCCTTGAAACATGGRAAGAARCCATACAATATGAYTKGATAAAYAATGTAGTCAACTGGTACCAAGTACGTGAATCCATCCATCTCAATGGAAGATGAACATGATGTCCAACTGCTGCCTTGCCACCCTAATCTTGATTCTTATCGTGCCTTTGGTGCCATGAGATTGTTTCTCTATCTTGATATCTAACTGCAGTGGTGGTATACCTCCATGCACCTCTTGATTGGTTTCCTTTCTGGTGCCATGCTGGTCCATAATAAGTGTGTTGATGCTCATGCCTCTGCCTTGATGACTATTGTTTCTCTAGGTGGTGTGGATGGTGATATACATCGACCTTAGCTCTTGGTTTTTCTTGCTTGGACTCTTCAACATGTGGTGCATTGGATTCTTCTTCCTATAGATGCTCTTCCTCTTGCTTTTCTTCATATGCTCTTCCTCTTGCTTTTATTCAAAAGCTTTTGTAGGCTCTTCTTCTGACTCAACCCTGAACTTGTCATCTGATGTGTCATGAGGTGTTACAATTTGTTTCCTTGCAACTATTTCTTCATGGACCTCCTTGGGCCCTTCTTGTCGAGTAAGAGAAATATCTCGCAATGCCATTTTCTTTTTCTTGTACCACAACTTCAAAAACTTCTTTTGCACATTAATATTAATTGTACCCACCGATTCTATCCAAGGATTTCCAAGAATAACATCAACATCATTCATATCTATGGCTTGAAAATTAGAATGCAATACATATTTGTCCATGGTGAGCTTCAAATATTTAAAAAACTTGAATTTTGTCACCCTCAATCTGTGTGTTTTGAATATTTATTTATTTTTATTTTTTTTCCGGAAGTTGCAATCTATTAACCAATTGAATATTGATAAAATTTTGTTGGCAACTGGGGTTAATAGAAACAATAACATTTTTTTTATGAATACAACCATGAACTTGTAATATAGAGTGGCCACATAAAAGCAAACTCTTGGTGCTCTCTTTATCTTTTTTTTTTCAACATGAGACCACCAATCTAAAAGTAATTTTTCCAATTCTTCATCGGGAAGTGCCATCATCTTGAAAATTTCCAATGGGTTTCACCATGTGCTAGTATCTTTCTTTGAAGCTAAAGGGTAACATATATTTCCACTTCTCTTTCCATACTGACTTGTGAGACTTTAGGAATTCTTCAATACTAGGGGCATCATATTTTTCAATAAAATGTGTCTTACTTGAAAGAAAGCTTTAAAAAACTAGGGTTTATAAAAATAACTTACTTTGCAAATCACGTCGTTTTCAACAAAACCCTGAATAATTGCTGATTTTTAAACGCTGATAACTTCGCTTCTCAGACTCCATTTCAAACAATTTGTTTTTTGAAATTGTGTATTTTTCCGAGAGGAATTCAAATTCCCAACAGGTTTCTGCAAATTTTGCTCAGAAAGTTTAAGAACTTAATCTATAGTGCGCCACCCTCATTTTTTTCCTTTGAAAAAGAAAAAAAATCTTCCTTTCTTTGGCTGAAGAAAGAGATCTGATATCAAATGTTATGTTCTTAGATCTAAATATATAAACTCAACAAACCCTTAACCAAATCAATCACACAAAATATTGAACACAAGAGAATTGTAGAGAAAACCTTTGAGGTAGGTTAACACCATGAACTATTATTCCTTTTGGAAGATTTACTCTTCAAACAATGGTTGTTTGTTACAATATCAATATTATTCACTCTACTCATTACATTGCTCATCCCTTCCTTATATAATACTACCTAAGAACATTCTAAAGAAGAAACCTTCTAGAAAGCTTTTTCACATTTATTATGTTCACACTAATATATCTAACTATCACAGTAGGTCTTATTTAATAATATAGTGGACCTAGTCCATCTTACATTGAAACACGTCCATTATTATCACTATGGGCCCTTCAACCCCCCGATTATCTCCTTAGCTACACTACAAAATGAGTCCCATGATTTATTAGTTGTAGGACATGTAGGTTTTTTCAAGACTTACTATAATGTGTTGGAATAATGTTTCATTTATCATATTCTAGATTAATTATTGTTAGTTGTTATATGTCGAAAGTTTAATTTGAGTTAGAGAAAATATGGTTGAGAGATTTGTGAAGAAATTGTCGAGTGATTTTAGGAGAAGATTGTTTTTAGCGTTTTAGCTCATGATTGTATTGTGTTATTTATGTTGCTCCTTAGTTTGCTGGTGTTTTAAATTTCTTAACTTGGTATCAGAGCTAGATGAAAGATTGTCCAGCTTTGCTAAGACACTCTAACGTTTTTTGTGCAAACACTCAGTCCGTACGAACTTTCCATTTACGTGCATTTTCTTGCGTCGTGAAAAGGCAGCCTAAGTGGACAGGCAACGAGGGTCAATTTTCTTGCAATTTCTACAATGCATACGGTGGAGCCCGTGCGCCCAATGCATACGGTGGAGCCCGTACCGATCATATTATCTTCCACCATCCTCCATTCATGCTTCATTTCAAGAGTCACTTTATTTATTCCAATACGTCTCTTTCTTTATGTATGCATATGTTATGAAGAAAGTAAAGATGTTTTGGTGGAACACTTAAAGTTTTTATTTTTAAATTAGTCAAAGTTTAATTATATTTGATTAATAATAATCATTGTAGTGAAAAGTTATATATATATTTTGAGAGATGAGAGAGCCTTTTTTAAATAAGGAAGAGAAGAGTGTAAAAGAGTTATAATACCTTTCATTAAGAGATATTGAGTAGATAATTTCAAAGTTTGTAAAGGGTGTATCTCTCATTTGAATTGCATTCTGATGCATTTACTGAAATGAATTGCATTTTGATGCATTTATTGTACTCTGGAAATTAATAAAAGATACTTATTTGTGATGGTTGAGTCTCGATTTTTGGGATAATTGTTCTTGTTTCAGGTTGAAGTGGGGCAACCTATGTTGTATTTGAGTTTTTTCTTTCTTTTCTCATGGCGATAAGTAATATTGTGCAACCAAAACTCACAAACATTAATTATTTTTATTGGAGCAAAATAATGCAACCCATATTTATCAGCAAAGATTTATGGAAACTTGTAATTTATGGTTATGTCATGCCTTCCGATGAAGAATACAAAGCTTTGGATACTACATGAAAGTAAAATTTAAAGGAACTCATAAAGAGGTATAATGAAACACTTTCTTTGTTATGCAACATAGTTGATGGATCAATTTTTCAAGAATCAGTACAACACAATCTTCTAAACAAGCATGGAAAATATTAAAAAACACATATGGAGGAGTAACAATCGTTAAATTACAAACATTAAGGCGTAAGTTTGAAAATGCTCAGATGCAAAGTAATGAATCTGTGAATGATTATATCACCAAAATGCATGATCTTGTTAATCAAATGAGGACGTTGGGTACAAGTTCCAGAAAAAAAGATGATTGAGAAGAATTAAAGGAGCCTTATGCCAAAGTTTGAAATGGTCACCACCAATATCATGGTTTTTAAATATCTCATTGTAATGAGAATTGACGAATTAAGTGGTTATTTATTAGTAGTTGAATAAAGTTCTTCAAGTGAACACATGGAAAATGCTTTCTCTACAAGGTATAGAGGATGATGAAGAAGCACAATACAATTACGTAATCAAGGTTTTCAGAATCATAATAGATATCAACATAATTGACAGGGGAGTGCATCTACTTCAAGAGGCAGAGGAAGAGGAAGAGGTCCAAGTCAGTTCAGAGGAAGAAGAAGAGAAGGATCTCGTGGAAGAGGAAGAGGAAGAGATGTATATTAAGAAAGATAAGGACTACAATGTTACTATTGTCACAAATTTGATGATCTTGAGAAATATTGTTATGCAAAATTGCGTGACAATGAACATAAATGTGCCAATACGGTTGTTGAAGAAACCAAAAATGAGAAGTTATTCATATCAAGTTTGATGGCACACAATGAAGATACCGAAGCTTGGTATATTGATTCGAGATGTTCAACTCATATGACATCTCATAAGGAGTTGTTTACTATAATAAATGACAATTATTCTGGTAAAGTTATATTTGGTGATGATAGTGTTTTAGAAATAAAAGGGAAAGGTATAGTTGGAATTCCAACATTGCATGGAAAAAATAAGTTTATTGATGACACATTACTGACATTGACATTGAAAAAGAACCTACTTTCTGTAGGAAAAATGATGGAGCAAAACTACAAGTTAATATTTGATAATAAAGAATATTTAATCATGGATAAGTTAAATAAAATTGCAGTAGTAACAAGAGGAGAAATTACTAAAGACATAATTTTCAAGCTTTCTTTTGATTCAAGTAACTCACACAATTTGAATGTTACAAAATAAATGAATAACAGGCTTTGGCATTTAAGGATGAGACATTTGAATTTTTAGAGTTTAGTGTTGTTAAGGAAACATAACATGGTGAATGGTCTTTCTTATATCCAGATGGATGATGAAGTATGTGAAGGGTGCATTTTTGGGAAACAACACAGGGAAAGTTTCTCAAATAGAACATGGAGGGTTAGAGAATGTTTAACACTATTACATTCAGATTTGTGTGGTCCAATGTGTTGAAATTCCTTAATCTCGACACCTAGGTACTTTGTTATCTAATGATTTCCTTTCTATAAATCAAATTAACAACTCACAAAAAATAATACACTTGCTGGAATAATCAACTTAAATAAATATAGTGGAAGCAATACACAAAAACAAAATCTCATACACAAGATACAAATATATTATGCCCATCAACTAAGCTTATCATTCAAATATTTCAAAGTTTACAAGGTCTCCCTTACTGGGAAAATGGAATGGCCCACAAAGAAATACAAAAAACTTTAGACAACACTTACAAACCCTACCAACTTCTGGTTTGTTGTACGATCCCAAATTCCCATGTTTCTTGAGATGTACATGCCTTTCCTTAAGAAAACCCACATATACACACCTGTCTCCATTGAAATCCACATACACGTGCACAAATACTGTACAACACACTCCATATGGCACAACTATGCTGCTACGACTCCAAACTACTGAAACCCACTTGTGCTGCCTATGTTCTCTCTTCTCCCTAACTTGTACTGATCTCTAGATGGAAGTCCTTCTCCACCTATCCATGATCTCCTTGAATCATAGTCTTACATGATCCAACCCTCTATGTATCAAAAGAGTATCAAGTGTCTCCTTCACCATTGCCATGCTTTTATAATCTTGAGTTATGAATTAACCTTAATCTCCAAAGTGATTGATGGTTGAGATTACTTCTCACCTCACTTGATATTAATGACTAATATTTAATTCACTGATGCTAATAACTTTAGCATTTAATTAAATAAAACTCAACTAATTAATAAATCACTTTACATTAATAATTCCTTCAATTAAAGTAAATTACCAAGGTAGAAGGCTTTGTACGACTTCCACACCAATAAACACTTAGACTTGTGTGGAAGTACCTATACAATGCTACAAACAACAACACTCCCTCTTATCGACGAAGGTATTATCCACTACTCCACGTTTGTCCATGAAGAACACAAACTTCTCTTTAACCAAGGGTTTGGTTAGAATGTATGCAACCTTCTCATCTGTGGAAACACACTGAATCTTGACTGCTCCCTTCTAGATCATGTCTCAGATGAAGTGATATATGATCTCAATATGCTTGGACCTGTCATGGAATAATGGATTCTCTAAGAGTTTGATGCAACTCTGATTATTGTAGTATATTACCATAGGCTCCAACTTCTGATCAAATAAACTTGTAAGCAATTTGTGAAGCCAAATGGATTCACAACTAGCCATACTCACTGCCATATCCCTGCCTCTACTGAATTGAGTGCTACATAAGTTTGCTTCCTGCTGAACCATGTAATCACTGCTGATCCCAAGCTGAAGTAGCACCCCGAGGTGCTCTTTCTGTCTACTGCGCTTCCTACCCAATATGATTCTGAATATCCCTGCAACCTCACTCCATCACCTCCAAGACACCTCAACCCATACTCCATTGTACCTCTCAAGTACCTGAGCACATGCTTTCCTGCTATCCAATGCACCTGCCTTGGCTCCACCATGAATTGACTCAAGGTGTTCACAAAAAAAAATATATCTGATATGGTGTTGACCAAATACATCAAGGAATCTATCATCTGCTTGTACATCCTGGGATCCACCAACTCTGAATTTGAA
Organism: Picea mariana; assembly: GCA_032191745.1. NCBI lineage: Eukaryota > Viridiplantae > Streptophyta > Pinopsida > Pinales > Pinaceae > Picea > Picea mariana. The sequence goes on from JASDQU010339469.1 coordinate 8,096, forward strand.
GTGACAACCTTCTTCATAGGTGTATCCATAGGTATAAAATCCTCCATCCAGAATTTCCTCAAGATATCCACTATGTACTTCCCTTGACCAAGGAAGATCTCTCATGATATCTTCCATACCTCTAACCCAAAGAAATAGTGCATCAAGCCAATGTCCTTCATCTCGAACTTTGTAGTTAATTCTATTTTGCACCCTGCTATAAGCTCATCTGGGCCCGTGACAAACAAATCATCCATGTACAAAATGGCCAAGATGAGTGGATTAGACCCAACAAGTATGAAGTTCAAGTTATGATCTGCCTCACTCTTTGTAAAGCCCATACTCTACAAGTATCTGTCAATCTTGGAATACCATGCCTTGGGTGCATGTTTGAGTTCGTATAAAGATTTCTTAAGCCTACATACATGAGAATCCCTCCCATGTACTTCAAATCCCCGTGTTTCTCTCTATATAATTCATCCTCAATGATCCCGTTGAGGAAAGATGTCTTCACATCCATCTGGTGAATCATCCACCTCATAATTGAAGCAATAGAAATAACATCTTGAATAGAAGCATACTTGGCGACTGGAGAAAATTTCTCCTCGTAGTCCACTCCCTCTCTTTGGGAAAATCCTCTCACCATGAACCTCGCCTTTAATTTCTCGATGCTAACATATGCAACATGTTTGATCTTGTAGAGCCACTTGGAATTCGCAATTGACTGCCCCTTTGGTCTCGACACTATGTCCCAAACATCATTCCTCATAATAGAGGTGTACTCCTCCACTATGGAATCTTGCCAAACTTGTTGATTTGTTGCTTCCTCAAAACTAGAAGGCTCAACATTAATGATGCTACTCATAATCTCCATATAGTTCAAAAGCTTCCTCAGAGGTTTTATCTCTCTGACTGCACTCCTATGAACCTCACCAACATCCCTCAATGTATACAACATCTACCTGGGTATCTTGACAGAACCGGGAGGGGGTAACTCCTCCTCCCCACCTAAAGTCCGACTCCTTGAATTGGAAGCTGCTAAGAACTGCTCATCCTTCAAAGCTTGATGATCCTCATCCTTTGTCATTGCTGATGACTCCTGAGATATCCTAGATGCCAAGTTCTCCTTGAAATTAACATCTCTACTCACAACTATATTTCATTGCACTAGTATGAAGATCCTGTAAGCCTTTGAGGTATCGTTGTACCCCACAAAAATACCATTCTGTCTTGAAGGATCCAACTTCGTCCTTTTCTCCACAGGGACATGGATGTAGATTGGACAACCAAAGATCTTCAAATTTCCTATTTCTGGCTTCACCCCTAAGAATATATCCTCCGGAGTCTTGTCCCCCAATATCACATGAGGACTCTTGTTTTGCACATTAATGCCATGTTACATGCCTCTTCCCAAAGAAACATAGGCAACTCCTGGTCATGCTTCATAGGTCTAGAAGAATCGATGATGCATCAGTTCTTTCTCTTTACAACCCCAATTATTCAACCTCAAGACCTTGATCTTCTTTCCTTCCTGGTTCTCCACCTGAGCCCTGAACACCTAAAACCAACTAAAGACCTCATCCTTTGTCTTCATAAATAAGATCCGTGTTTTCCTAGAAAATTCATCATTGAACGTCACATAGTATGATTCTCCCTAAATTGATGATACTGGCATCATCCCACTCAAATATGAATGTATGAGATCCAATATCCCCTTGGACCTACTCTCGTTTCTTGGAAAAGTAGCCTTGGATTTCCTTCCAAGTGCACACCCTCTGCACACTCCCCGCTGCTCAACACTTACCTCNTAGGATCGGAAATTCCCTATAGTGTAGGTGTCCCAACCCTCTGTGCCATAGCTCACACTGAATGTCAATGTGATGTACTAAATCATGAACATGCTTTCCCTACAACTTGTATAAATTTCCCTCTCTAATGCCAATGACCACTGCTGTGTCTGAGCTAGCTTTCTATGGACATATGAGTGCTTTCCCTCTCTTGAAATTAATGGAAAAACCCTTGTCCTCCATAGATGAGAATGAGAGCAAGTTATTCTTTAGTCTTGGTACATAAAGCACATCTTGGGCATCAAACAAACCTCTTGACTCAAGTTGGAATGAGACTGTTCCCTCTCCCTTCACTACATACTTGGAATCATCACCAAGCTCCATATGAACCCCCGAGTCCCTCTCCGTCAGACTGCTGAATAACTCCCATGATTCTGTCATATGATGAGATGCACCACTGTCCAAATACCATGCACTCCTGGTAGATATGCTGGTAGAAAGGAAAGAAACGAGTAATAAATATTTCTCAAACTTTTCTACAAACTCATCTAGCCATGTCTCTGCTGACGCTGTTTTCTGTGTCTTTCCTCTTCCATTCGTCTTCTCTAGACACTGAGATGTATAATGTCCATTTTTTTTTTTTTTTTTTTTTTTATGTCTGGAGGAATCAACAACTAGTTGGGCACGTGCTCGCATTACACGTGGCCGTGTTATCCAACCGCTACCACTATAACATCCAGGTGTGCCCACGATGCCCCTTACGCGACACACAAGGTAAGTCGGGGGGAGTTGAACTCGAAACCTCATGGAACTTCATTTTCACGTCACTTGCCAATTGAGCTGCCCCCCGGGGGCCTATAATGTCCATTCTTATGACATGAGAATCACTTGATTTTACTCAATTCCTTCTTCTTCCCCGACTGTGATGTTCCTCCATCACTGCTACCCTTCTTATTGGAACCCTTTCCTTTGTTCTTCCTTGTCTTACTAACAAGGGCCAAGTTCTCATGACTACTTCCTTGCTTGCTGCTTTTAGACTCCTTCCGAGTCTCTTCCTAGATTCAATTATCCCAAACCCTCTACCAATTTGAGACTTTTTCCCGAGCACAAACTCCCTTGACAAATGGTTTCCATGACTTGGGAAAACCATTCAACGCCACATTCATGAGATCTATGTCATCCAATTTCTACCCTATAGCTGCAAGTTGATCACGTACATGAATGGTCCTCATGAAATATCTAGTGACATTGTCATAAGTAGATATATTCACATATATGACTTTATTTCTTAAGACCATATTCCTATTCATGTTAGTGCTCTAGAATAATCCTACTAGGGAATCAAATAATTCTTTGGCCATCTTTTTCTTGAATAAGTGAGGAATTATATGATCCTTCATTGAATCCAATATTACCTGTTCAACTTTAATCTCATTCTTCTCGTGATCTTTCAAAGCTAGCAGATCTATCGGTGGAACAACTACTTTGTCCACTATATTCCAAATGTCACATTCCTTCAAATCCAAAGTAACTCTTGCTTTCCAAGATAAGAAGTTGGATGCTCCATCCAATCTATCTTCAACTCTAACACTTGCTGCTCCCACCTCTTAGACCTGATAATATTCCCTAGAAATAACCTCCCGCTGACACTGCCCCTATATTGGCATGTATGATCCTGTATGCGCTTGTCATTACTGAAACCCACATATGTACGTGACTTTCCTTAAGAAAACACGTGTATGTAAATGACTATTTTTATTACAACCTGTGTATAGCTACATACAACTGCAAACCCTAGTTCTACTTTAGTACATTTGTTTCCCTGAAATCTAAACCTTAATTTCTGACAATTGGTTATAGATCTACTAATATGTCCTTGCAGATCTGATAGATATGCTATCAACTACTATGTATATGAGATCTGGCTTTCTCTTAGATCATAGGCTCTGATACCATGTTGAAATTCCTTAATCCCGACACATAGGTACTTTTTCATCTAGTGATTTCCTTACTGTAAATCAAATTAGTAGCTCACAAAAAAAACACATTTGCAAGAATAATCAACTCAAACAAATATAGCGGAAGTAATACAGGAAACCACAATCTCATACACAAGACACAAATATATTTTTCTCATCAACTAAGCTTATCATTCAAATAAATTCAAAGTTTACAAGGGCTCCCATATTGGGAAAATGGCCCATAGAGATATACACAAAAATTTAGACAAAACCCGCAAACCCTAACAACTCCTGGTCTATTGTAGGATCCTATATTTTCACTTTTTTCGAGATGTATGCACCTTTCTGTCAGTAAACCCACGTACATGCATCTGTCTCCATTGAAAACAACATTCACCTGCACAAAGACGTATAGTAAACTCAATATGGTGTGACCTTGCTATTACGACTCTAAACTGCTGAAACCCACTTGTGGCTGTTGTCAGGCTGCTAAATTGAAGATTTAAATGACCTGAAACACTAAATTGTCAAACCAGGGTTGGTAAACTTTGAGCTGATACACAGTATGTGCGGGTAAGGCTTTAGTCTCTATCTGAATGCTATCCTTAGAATAAAACACACACTTATTCTGAGAACTTGAATCTTAATGACTATCTCGA
>JASDQU010339470.1:0-12632 GCA_032191745.1 Picea mariana
TAAGGAAAGTGGTTTAAGAGATTTTAGAAGGTAAATATTAAAGTGAAGTGATGAGTGTACTATAAGTCAAAGTGGATACAAAATAAATTATTTAAATAATAAAGTTAATGGAGAAATTACTAAGTGGAAAAGTGGTTAGAAGTGGGTTAGCCCTAAAATAAGGAAAGTGATTTAAGATGGTTAGAAGGTAACCCCTTGAGGAAGCTACATAAAAGTACAAATAAGAGGCAAGGGTCTCTCATTATAATCACACTTGATAATATTGAATGTCTACAAGTTACTGACGTAACCAAAGGATATCTAATGCGAATTTTAGAGGGAAGGTGAAGTAAAGAAGGCCGAAATTCAAGGGAGGATAAATTCTTTTGATGATGCTTTCTAAGGTATGTTATTTACAGGTCATCTCACCATTTTTTCAATAACATTTTTCTATAATGATTCAGATAGAGAAATTTGAAGGCCATTGAGGAAACATATCCAAGTAGTTGTGGCTAGTCTTGAAACTAGTCTAAAACAAGTCTTTCGGGTAAAAACGTTATAACTTCTTCATAATAGATACAAATTCAGTAATACCAACTGTATTGGTTAACATATAGTATGTAGTATTCTTTCTACCATTTTTAGATCCATAAAACAAATATTCCGCGTGGGGCACACTCTACAAGTTTCCTCTCTAGAATAAGCCAGAATTCAACAAGGTATGCCATTTTTTCTATAACTCCTTTTCTGAGAGGTTCCAAGTAGTGAAACTTGAAGGAATTTCATAAAAGACACTGAAGAAAATTGTGTACTATTTTCAAATAATTATTCATTATAGGTACATGGTTATGATTATTTCAAGTTAGGGTTGTTGACTAATCCAAAATTAGTCATGTGAGACTAAAGTAAAGTTTGATGAAAATGCTAGTCTCTTGTTGTTAAATTTAAGGAAGGTTTGCAGTTATGTGATCATATACAAGTCTGTTACAGAGTTACAAATTAGATTTGGATGATGAAATTGATTAGGGCTTTTGGTTGAGGTACATGTTGGGTACATGGTTGAGACAAGTAGTTGATGATTTCGCACATACATGAGGTGTATAGTTGATGATGTTGGTACTTATTGATGATTCATAGTTTATGTGTATTTGATGCATGATTGGTACATATTTGGTGCATGGTTGATGCACTCATTGATGGTACAGGTTGAGGTACAGGTTGGTGCATTGTTGATGCACTTGTCTATGGTACAGGTTGATTACAGGTTGTTTGGTATAATTTGTTACATGTTGTTTGGTATAGGTTTACAACAATATATCTCAAAGTGATAGTGTGACAGTGGTTCGATCATTCTACTTATATTTCAGGGCAGTTGGATGGGGCAAGGACAGGTGGTTGTAGCCACCTTCTGGTTCTAGCTGGAGAACATAGGGGGTTGTAGCCAGAGAATTGGGGAGTTGGAGATTCCTTCAACTTGTAGCTTGAGAAACTAGGGGGTTGGATCCTCCTTCCAGTTGCAGCTGGAAAAAAAAGGAAGTTGGTGCTTCCAATGAATGTAATTCTTAAAGACATACAAGAAAAAACATTCTGTGGTTTTCTCCCTCTTTCGGTTTTGAAGTAAAAACACTGGTGTACTATGTATGTGTATGATTTCTCATTTGTTCATTATTTATTTAGTTTGCAACTATTGAATGACAATTCTACATTGATATAACACTTTCATTTTATGGTTAAAACAAAATACCACAATTTGATGGACATAAGTATGCATTATGGAGAAGAGGGATGAAAACATATATACAGGCACAAGGATTTGAAATTTGAAAATCAGTATTAGATGGATACAAAGAACCAACAGTTCCGCCAACAAGTGAAAAAATAATGAAAATCAGTCAAAATAATTCCAAATCCACAAATGCACTTCTGAATGGTCTTGGTGAATCGGTATATACCAAAGTTGTACATTGTAAATCCACTAAAGATATTTGGGACAAGCTTCAAAATATTTATGAAGGAGATTCCAAAGTCAAAGAAACAAAGATTCAAACTTACAGAGGTCAATTTGAACAACTAAAGATGAAGGAAGATGAGAATATTGAAGCTTACTTCTTATGAGTCGATGAAACAGTGAATGCAATCATAGGATTGGGATAATAAATTAAAGAATTTGTAATTGTTCAAAAGGCACTAATATCTCTTCCTATGAGATTTGATCCTAAGATATCATCACTAGAAGAAAGAGCAGATCTAGACTCAATAAACATGGACAAACTACATAATTACACGGAATCTTCACAACATATTAAATGAGAACTGAACAATAAAATCCATATATAAAAGAAACAACTTTCAAAGCATCCAAAAGGTCAAAGAAAAAGGGAAATAAAAAGGAACATATTATTGATGATTACAACTGCATGAGACATCCTCCAGGACACAGACCTGAGAGAGATCCCCTGAGTTGTGTGTGTGGTTCTTATCTGAGACATAACTGGAACGTTGTACTGGCCTCCTCCTTACATAGAGTTGATATGAACTCCATATGGTTCTCCTATGTAACACAGTGAGAAAGAAGATCTACTGAGTTGGACGTGCCTGTGGTTGAGCATAGGTAAACGTGTGAATTCCCATGAGTTGGGTGCATCGTTCAGAGAGAGAGAGATGAAAACGATGTATTATCTTCCTCTAAGCAGAGAGTTGAGATGATGAACTCCATATGACTCTCCTATGTACTGCAATGGGAAAGAAGATCTGCTGAGTTGGACGTGCCTATGGATGAGCACAGGTGAACATGATCCTAGTGGCTGAGCACTAGTGAGTGAGTCTCTTGTGAGACATAGTGAGATAGAGATATGGACATCCCTATGGATGTGCCCCTAGTGACTGAGCACTAGTGGGTGTATGAGATTCAATTCTATATAGTTCAAGAGTCAGAATTAACTGTAACTCTAATTGTAATGTAAAGGGTATAGGTCGGCCCCACCTTAATGTAAAAGATAATTACTGTAAAAGATAATTAATATGGTAATTATTAATTATATTGTGAGTAATTGAGGGCAGAACTATTGTGCCAATAGACGCTTTTGTTGACAGGTTCAGTCTAATATAAGTAAAGGTAAAATTCCCATCGAGGAATCATATCTCAAGTGTGAGTTTGTAAATTTCAGGAAGAACATATTCTTGGGAAAAGTGTACACCTCTCTTGGGCACTAGGTTTCTATGGTTTGTGAGCACCCTTTTGCGTGATAGGTGTTTATGGTAGTGGAGGTATTTATCTTGAAGAATATAGCAAAGGATTCAATCGGTTTTCTTCATTTGTTGAGAAGGGTTTCCTAGGATACTTCTTGTGTACTTGTGCATGGTGTTTCTTCTTGTGATCTTGGTTGCTGCAACAAATTGTCTATGGTTTAAGAGAAATGTTAAAATGGAACGAACTTCATGCTTAAGCCTAGATTATTGAAAAATCAACATGGTATCAGAGCATAGGTCTTGAAGAACCCCTGCACAAGCAATTAAAAGCTAAGCCCTCCTTCTACAAATCCGTACGACCTCTAGGGTTTCTGCAAAATCCGTACGACCCTCTCTTGTTTGGCCTTTTCAACACTCCAAACTTGGACATTGGAGATGGAATTTGGATAGGAGGGTACGACCTCCTTCATCGCACCTTCAAAATCTCTTACAATGAAATTTCAAGAATGTTTTATTTTTGTCACTAGGATATCTAGGGTTCCACAAATATTCTTCATATTTCTGGTTTTAGGGTTTCTGCAACACCTTGAATAAGCCTTCAAGATTACCTATGTTCTTATGACTTTCAAGGATTATTTTTGGCAGTCATAATCCCAACAAAACATAAGGTTTCTAGCCTAGCCTAGACGTTAGGTTTTCTAGACTAGTTGACAAGGGTTTGTGACGAATCTAAAACTATGATGGAAGATAAGATTGGTGGATCAAGCAACTTCAAGTTCCTGGAAGACAAGACTTCAGAGGAAGAATTATTGTGGGTATTACAAAAAAATATGGTTTACCAGAGACAAATATTGATGAATGGAAGGAATATGCCATCAAGACAAAGAAGCCAATCATCTACTCAAGCTCTTACATTGAAGGGTCAACTTCAAAATAACAAGATGACAAAAGATGACACCGTGACTACCTTCTTCATGAAAGATCTTAGAGGACAGAGATCAACCAGGTACCATTGGAGAAATCATATAAGCATCCTCAGGTATTCACTTGTATATATTATTTGTATCATTTTCATGAGGAAAATTGCAGGAGGAAGGAACCTTTGCTGAAGTCATGGATCCAGAGGGATCTCAGTGCATTAAGAAGAACAACACACTGGAAGTGAAGACTCCAGGCAAGTTAACAACAAAGGAAGATGGTTATACTTCAGACTTAAGAGGGATTCAAAACTATTTGAGGAGGAAGAACAAAACCATCATAGAGGAAACCAATGGAATAATGCATGATCAAAATGCTTCTATGATTCTATGGGCAGAAGCATGCATGACACAGTTGTTACACCTCAAAATTACTCACTTCGATAGTGTCGCAAGTGTCGTCATTACAAGTGTTGTAAGTGTTTCATCTTGTCTGCAAGTGTCGCATCTTGACCACAAGTGTTGCAAGTTTCATAAGCATCATACTACCATATTTCCCATGTTGTGCCTCTAACGACATCAAAAAGACACTTAAGATGCCCCAAATACTAGTTTGGAAGAAGAGAAGTCACTTGACAGGGAGTACAAACCTTTTGACATTGAAAAAACCACAAAAAAATGGATTTTGGAGAGGAGCGCTCCCCTACCCACTGTCAGGGAGTGATGGCGCTCCCTAAGCCTCTTTGGGGAAGTGGTTGAGTGCCCTATGCACCCTTTTGGGGGAGCACTACCTTTTTTTAGCAAATTCTGGGTTTGTTGAGGAAAATAAGGGAAGAATCCCTCAATTCCTGAAGGCAGTTGGATTCAAATAGATGGTCAAGGCATGATCTTAGGGGAGATCCTCAACTGAAGGAGAATAATCCTCAACTCATCCCAAAGATCTCTCAAGTGGTTGGACCTCTCCAAGGTTATATAAGGAGGATTTCTCATGGTGAAAGGTACAAGGAAGATTGAGAATTATACCTAACTTGTGATCTCATAAGAAGGTATTGACAAGGAAGATTGAGAATTATACCTAAATTATGATCTCATAAGAAGGTATTGACAATGGAGATTCAGAATTACATCAAACTTATGATCTCATGAGTGATATTTCATCAAAGAAATCAGTGGATATTATTTGAGCAAAGGGGTTGGACAAGGAGAAATGGAAGAACATGTTGCACCCTCATTCAAAGGATTGTAAGTACTTTTACTTGTTTTCATTAATATAATCAATGCTTGGCCTGTTTATTTCAAACTTGTGCTTGTTCCACATGAGTTTGTCTACAGTAGATGAATCTATGTTTGAGCTAATATTATTAGAGTAGGAAGTCTTTTGTACCTTTGTTTGTTTTGAAGGACCTATCAGAGAGCTCAGGATCGAAGCTCAACCAGGACTTTGCAAGGACAAATGTGTCTAATAAGATATATATATTTCTCCTTCTCTTTAATTTATTAGCTTGGTTAGATATAAAAGGAAGTTAGTGTCTGTCTTGGCCTTAGGAGTCTAGAGACCAAGAGGGAATCCACTTGTCCGCAGGGGGATTCACTTACAACAGAAATTGGCGACTCCACTAGGGAGGATATCTGATTTTTGTTTCCATTCCTAGATCTTGTTTGGCCCTTTTCCCATTGATTTGATCTTCTCCATATTGTCATGTTGATTCTTAGATTTGTTTGATTGCCTCATTATGTCATCAGGATCACCCTGATTGACTTAATTTCCTTCATTTTTTGAGTTTTTGGGATATTTTTCTGAGTTTTTGGAGCAGAGCGCTCCCCTCCCGTTGTTTTCAGAGCACTAGAACTCCCCTGTAGCCTTACACAGAGCATTGGAACTCTCTGGTTCCCCTTACACCAGATTGCTACCCCATTTTTGTGAGAAATTCTCCAAAATTTTCATCTTCTAAAGCTATTTCTTGGTTTTGGATTTTTCCCAGGGTCCCATACTCTCAGTCCATCTTGATATTGGCTTTCAAACACCTTTATTTATGAGAATTCATGCTCTTTTGTTTGTATTTTTTGACATTTGTCCTTACTTTGAAATTTGTCCTTCACGATTTGGAGTCAATTTGTTGTTTTCTCCTCGTTTATCTGAATGAGTGAAAACTTTGTAAGGGGTTTCAAAGGTATTTTGTATTCTTTCTGATCTTTGAGTCATCTTGTCCAAGCTCTTTCTCCTTCCTTTTGAGCTTTTGTCTTTTTGTTTCTTGTTTGATCACAACAAGGGTGTCTTTGGTTTATGTGAAGTTTGCTTCCAGATTGCTTAAATCTCACAACTCTTGAAGTCTGATTATCATAAGAAGCTTTACATCTACTGGTTATCAGTCACATACAAACATTTTAACATTGCATTGGATTCATTATTGAGGACTATTGCATGAGGTTATTTCATCTTAGTGTTTGACAGTGAAAGGAAAATCCTTCTCCTTCCCTTAATTAGACATTCATTGAAAGAAAAGATTGCTTATCATTTCTTATGCATGTTTTGGGAATTGAGTCATAATATCATCAGTTTCACTCTCATACACCTCTGAGTAAACAACAACCACTAAAATCAACGCTTAACTAAAATTTATCATACTTTTTACATCTTTTTTAGCAAACCTACATTAGTTTAAGGTGTAAGGATTTGGAATAGGTTGAAAGGATAACTTTCCAAAGCTATCAAACAAACTTAGCATCTTGCGATAGGGAGAGAAAATCCAATTGTTGTATAAGATTTCTGGGATCCCCCTCTTACAAAAGGGTTACACATGAGGTCACATTCGGGTGAGTTATGGAGATTATCCTCCATGGTTCAACTGTTTTTAGTGGTCAAATCGTATATTGGGGGTCACTTGAGGGTATACCCATGATTATGTGTGGGAGCCTCTCGAGTTGATTTCAGACTTATTATCCTACCCATACGTTCCAAGTGGACTGTCGACTATACCCACCCAGGGGCTGACTACAAGTTGGTGACCTTAGTATCCATAATCTTTAGGGTCTCACACAAGGTGACAGTGAAGGGAAGTCTCACTGTACCTGGAACATATGGTGGTCAAACTCACTCGGGCTCCTTGGAGGGTAAATCCACAATTATTGCATGGAAGCTTGCACCAAGGTGTAAGTCCTTTAAGCAGGTTGCTAACATAACTGATCCACTCACTCTACCCCCGCCTCTTCCTATTTTGATCTTGCGACGTTGGATTTCATCACCAACTAGTGGTTTCATTGTGGGAAGATTTTGTTTGATTGTTTGCTTCACAGATTCATAACGTGTGTTGGTTGTGTTACTTAGTGGACCTTAGGTCGAGTCAGTGTTAATGGCATCAAATCCTGAGAGTACCAATGGAGGAACCCATTTTCTTGGGGGACCTTATACCTTTCCTTCTTTTGGAAACTTTGGTCCTCTGTACATTGCCACACCGAGTCTTCTGGGACTCACCATTGGATTACCAGTTTGGTTGTTCCCCACTCTGGTGATCTCAAATCCTCCCAATGTTTCAACTGCACCTAATACTTTAGATGTCAGTACACAACCCACACATCAACCTCACATTAAATTTTTGTTTTCTTCGCCCATTAAGTCTCCTTCCATTTCTCCTTTTTCGCCTAGTGAAAGCTCTAAAGCAAGTAGCTAGGTTGATAAGAAGAAGAAGAAATGGAAAGAGAAGAAGAAGTAGAGCCCAAAAAGGACCAAGGTCCCAACAACATCAGATGTTGGATCCAAGCAACCAATTACTATTGATAGTATTGGGAGTGTTGATGAGGTCAACAAGATTAGAATGAAGAAAACGAAACCCAAATTCCCTTGAAGTCTTTGTAAGGGTGACCACTTTTTGAGGGATTGCCCTGGTATTCCCAAGGTCTTAGAAATGTGGTCCTCCAAGTCATCGGCCTCTATTGGTCATGCCGGTGATACCCCATCAAATAATGACGTTAAGGTTGGTAAGAAGAAGACAATTGTCAAATTCCCTTGTATGTTATGAAAAGGTGATCATTATTCTCACCATTGTCCTCGTATGGATGAGGCTTCTTCTCTTTTGGAAAAAATTCAACTTCCAAAAGGTTATCGTAAGCTTTTCCCCAACCCATCATTAGTTGATGGACTGGTCAATCTGGTTCCATCCTTGGTCAGTCTGGTTGATCAGGTAGTCAATCTAGTCTCATCCTCGATTGAACCACAAACCCAAGTAGCTAATCCAGTTCCATCATCGATCATCCCCACTCTTCATCAAAAGAGTATAACCCAAGTAGTCAATCTGTTTTCATCCTTGGTTGACCCCATTCTCCCGTTAGAGATTGACACCAAAGTGGTTGATTTGTTTCCACCCATCGACCCCATTCTCCCCTTGGAGAATGAAACCCAAGTGGTCGATCTGGTTTTGTCATCAGCTGATCCCACTCCTCCTTTGATGAGTGCCAAAGTGGCTGATCCAGTCCCTTCCTTGGTCAGTCCCACCCTTCCTCTGAAGAGTTCCTATGTGGTTGATCCAATCCCATCATCGGTCAATCCCACTCTTCCTCTGAAGAGTGTCTGCGTGGTTGATCCAATCCCATCATCGGTCGATCCTACTCTCCCTCTAGAGAGTAAACACGATACTTCCCACATTTTTATCGTTGATACAAAATCTATTGTGATGGGGGGAATTTCTCATTCTCCCACGAAACCCCCTCCATGCAATGAGGCCATCCTTTTTGATTGGGGTGTGCTAACCAGACCTCATCTTCCCTCTCACATTCCTTTCAAGATTATAGTACAGGTTTGTGGTTGGGACGTTCCTCAAATGCTGATATATGAAGGTGCATCCGTTAGTATTTTGTCCTCTGTTCCTTGGCATGGTTTGGGTTGTCCTCAGCTTGTGCCGATTACAAAGAATTTGTTATCTTTTAACATAAGAACTAGTCAACCTTTAGGGACCCTTAGTTTCCCATAAATTTGGGAGGGAAAACTATCTTTATTGATGTCATGGTAGTCTGAGACCCCTTGGATTTCTCTTTACTCCTTGGGCGGGATTATGTCTATGCCATGAGAGAAATTGTATCCACTCTTTTTTTTGTGATATATTTCCCTCACGATGGAAGAATTGTGACTATTAATCAACTTTCCTTCATCGGTCCTGACTGGATTACCTCCCTGAATGTTTCTTATATGATGACAGTATCACCCCCGCCACATGTCAATTATGTGGCATTGTCTCCCATGACTTCGACTCCTGATGATTTGGATTTGGTAGTTGACATGGTGATCTCTTCGGTAAGGCTATTGGAGCTTGATCTCCTTACCCCTGTCATGACCCTCGACATGTGTTCCTTCTAGAGTGATTTTCTTCCATCTAGTGAAGATCTCTTGGAACCCATGAATAAGTTTTGTCCATTGATATGGTGTCCTTCCAGGACACTATTCTCTTGGAAGCCATGATCGCAAAGAGTCCACGAGCATAGTTTTTCTCTCTGTGGCAAGCTCATTAAAAATGAAACAGAGGTCATGAGCACAATTTTCTTCTCTGTGGAAATCTCGTTAAAAAATGAAACAAAAGCTTTGGGCATAGTTTTCCTCTATGTAGCAAGATCGTTAAAAAATGAAACATCAATTTGGAAATTTAACCCGGAGCCCTGAGCATAGTTCTTTTCCTGTGTTCATCTCGTTAAAAAATGAAACAGTCACCTCTTTTGAACCTTCACTTCATCCACTCTTATCCTTTTTCTCCATCTAGTAGAGAAATTGGTGACAACCTCAAAGTCGGTGAATGAATTGAAGCTTGGAGGGCATGTCTCCAACCTTTGATGATCATTCTGGAGTTAAGCCCCCAACTTTCAATATGGGGGCATACCGAGCTTAGTCTTTGTTCTTTCTTGTGCTCGTAAATACATGAGAATGCAACCGGGTAAAATTTTATCTATTTTTCGGACCCACATGGATAAATGAAAAAGGAACCCCTTGGAGTCGTCTTTGAGCTCTTTTCAGACTCTCTAAACATGAAATCATTGCTGGGTGATCTTGCTTCCTTCCCACTCATTAAAAGGTTTGAAAGGGCATCTTTCGAGTGATAATTTATCTCTTTTTTGGCCTCACGAGACTAACATTACGAAAAAGTACAACATTGGAGTCATCTTTAAGTTATTTTCAGACTCTCTAAATATGAAAAACCATTGAGTTTACCTTCTTTGGAATCGTTAAACAATCATACATTGAAGGGCCCATACGGGACAAAAACCTTACTTCTTCCAATTGGTTAAACAAAGGAAGAGGGACTTACTGAAGGTGAGTCATATCGAGCATGTGTTACCCTCCTTGAGCTCGTTAAATTAAAAAGAGGTACTTGTCTTTATGGATGGGGGAAAACTTGAAAGAAGCAAGCCAAACAGTTTTTGAGAACATTACCAGTAACTCTTAGAGTCGCCCTTGAATACGACACTTTGTCTTTGCACACATTTTAACCCAATGAACCTCTACACTGAGCCAATCCTCTGAGTTTATTTTACTCCTTTTGGTCACCTGACGAAAGTCACAACATCCACTGCATCATCAAGTTTTGGTCCATGTCAAGTTTTTGCTGTTGTACCTCAGTGTTCAAGGGAAGTATTTTCCTTGAGAGTCAACCATCACAAATATCTTGTTTCAATACCTGTGTCATTCCATGTTCATTTTATCTACCAATTACATCTCTGTGTCAGTTTCATGTCATTGATGGGGGATACATCAAGGCCCTCCTTCGACGAGTCTATTCCTGTCGACTTCAGCACATTATCCGGGAACTAGACTTAGAAACCAGTTAGTAGCTTGGGACTTGCATGCCTCAATGGCAGGCCTCCTCATGTCTGGCAATGGGTTTACATCATTGACCTCTGATCGGATGATTCCACGGATGTTCAACTTTAGATCATCCATTCACATTCGTTGGAATGTACTAGAGTACCTTGGGAATCATTGACATCAATGATGACCTCCCTCGTGCTTGTTAATGGTTTACATCATTTACTGGTAATCAAGTGTTTCTGCCATGTTCAACATCAAGACATCTATTCACATGGTTAGATTAGTACTACATCAGGATCGGTAAGAAGACCCTGAGTTGAGTCATCACTCTTATATGTACTTTGCCCAGGTTGCGAAGGAGTTCTATTGAACTATGACACATATACTGTTACATAGATCCACTTTGTATTGGTTGTGTCTATGTCTTTTCATTTCGTAGATCCACTGTGTATTCTTCATGGCTACGATCAGGTCAGGTCATAGGAGTATAGATCCACATTCTATCTACATTGGCTATACCATTTTGTCAATATAATTATGGATCTACAGTGTATTTTATGGCGGCCATACCTAAAAAGTATTTATCACTCAAGCATAGGTGTGCCTGCCTTGGGTTTGAAACATATCATAATATTTGTTTGATGCTTGTGTGCAAATTTTTCCGGTTTCTCTGCGTCCATACCCTTGCTCGAAAAAGTCTACAAATTACTTCAATCATCATCGTCTTCTAACTTCATACTTTGGGGGGCAATCTGTTACACCTCAAAATTACTCACTTCGATAGTGTTGCAAGTGTCGTCATTACAAGTGTTGTAAGTGTCACATCTTGTCCGCAAGTGTCGCATATTGACCACAAGTGTTGTAAGTGTCATAAGAATCATACTACCATCTTGCCCATGTCGTGCCTCTAATGACATCACAAAGACACTTAAGACACCCCAAAGACAAGTTTGGAAGAAGAGAAGTCACTTGACAGGGAGTACAAACCTTTTGACATTGAAAAAACCACAAAAAAATGGATTTTGGAGAGGAGCACTCCTCTACCCACTATCAGGGAATGCTGGTGCTCCCTGAGCCTCTTTGGGGGAGTGCTTGAGCACCCTGCACCCTTTTGGGGGAGTGCTACCCTTTTTTTATCAAATTCTAGGTTTGTTGAGGCAAATAAGGGAAGAATCCCTCAATTCCTGAAGGCAGTTTGATTCGAATAGATGGTCAAGGCATGATCTTAGGGAAGATCCTCAACTGAAGGAGAAGAATCCTCAACTCATCCTAAAGATCTCTCAAGTGGTTGGAACTCTCCAAGGTTATATAAGGAGGCCTTCTCATGGTGAAAAGTACAAGGAAGATTTTGAATTATACCTAACTTATGATCTCATAAGAAGGTATTGACAAGGAAGATTGAGAATTATACCTAACTTATGATCTCATAAGAAAGTATTGACAATGGAGATTGAGAATTACATCAAACTTATGATCTCATGAGTGAGATGTCATTAAAGAAATAAGTGGACATTATTTGAGCAAAGGGGTTGGACAAGGAGAACTGGAAGAAGTTGCTACACTCTCATTCAAAGGATTGTAAGTACTTTTACTTGTTCTCATTAATATAATCAATGCTTGGCCCATTTCTTTCAAACTTGTGCTTGTTCCACATGAGTTTGTCTGCGGTATATGGATCTATGTTTGAGCTAATCTCAGTAGATTTGTACCTTTGTTTTTTTTGGAGGACCTATCAGGGAGCTCGATATTGAAGCTCAGCC
>JASDQU010339472.1:0-12480 GCA_032191745.1 Picea mariana
TTTTGGTGTGCTTGTGAATCCTTGGAAGGATCCCCATTGCCTAGCAAGTACACTTTTATTTTAGTAGTCTTTTATTTTATGTTTGTTTGTGAATTTCATTAGATTAAATTATTAGGTTCATATGTTTGGAATATTAATGAATGACCTTTCGTAAGAAAGTAATAATGTTTCCTTCAATGAATCTTATTTGTTATTTAATGTTTGATTTCATTAGTTTAAGTTTCTGATTTATATGCTTGAGATATAAATGAATAGTCTCTTGTAAGAGAGCTTTAACATTTCATGAAATCAATCAAAATTAGGTTTAAGTGCTTTAATTTCATTGGTTTAAATAGTTTTTTGATTAAGATGATTAGAAATATTAATGAACAGTCTCCTGTAAGGGAACTTTAATATTTCTTACACTTATCACAATGTCTTTTAATTTTTACATTTCATTTTTGTTAAATGACTAAATAGATGTTGGAGATCCCAATGAAAAACCTCCTGTAAAGGAGCTTTGGCATTTCTTCACCTAGCTTAGTCTAGTTTGTCTCTAAGTCCATATATATTGGATGATCCTCGAAGTTTACTTACCTAGGTTGATAGTAAATGAAACTCTAATTTGCATCTGCATTTAAGACCAAACATACACCCAATAGAAGATGCCAGTTGGGAAAATGAAGCTGCTATACAGAATCATGGAAGATCAATGCAGGAGATGATGGACAAGAGTCCATGAATTTTTGTCAAGGGGAGTATGATGCAAGAGCATCATTTGCAATCGCATGGAGCAAGACTTATCAACATCAAGGAATCTGTATGGGAGCTCAATGCTGACAGTCACAGTAGATATTTTGGAAGTCCACCTTAACTCAACGCCAGAATTAATCTTTTGAAGGAACGCTTGAAATCAGGCTGGGAAAATTTGGAGGCACACTTGGACGATTATGAGAAAAATGGGAGACTCCACTACGTCTCTAGAATGTGACTAGTCTAGATAGTTGTTAGGTCAAGTTATAGAGTAGAAAAGTAGCTAGAAAAAACCCTAAGATCCCTCTGAGATAAATAGAGGTTTTGTACGCCCGAATGAGGCTGGTAGTTAGTTAGTAGTTGGATGGAATATAGATGTTAGGAGAAGAAAATAAGATAGAAGTTAGGAGAATATTTCAGTAGTTTTTGTTGTTCATTTACATTTGTAACCATTTTCACTTATGAATATAATAGAGGAAAATTGATCCAATGCATGGTGTGAACATTGTTTGCAATTCTCTATATTGTGTTTTCATGCATGCATGCATGAATGAATGAATGAATGAATCTCATTTTGAGTAGATGGCACCTGAATCGTCAGTTCTAAGGAGAGACATGAACCATTGATCCAGTGTCATCACAATTTTGGCTATCGGGTGAACGGGGATAGCAGCACTCCGAGGGTTGCAAAACGCGAAATCGTGACACGCCTTTCGCTCGAGCGCATGGTCACTTCTAGTGGTCACAAGGGAGAAAGGGATTAGCAGAGAGGAGCTAACACCCGTTTGGCGTTGAGGTTCGAACAATGCTCGGGACAGAAGCCGCGGGTCTCAAGCGACCTGTGCATTTGGGGAAAAGGACCTGTGTAAGTGGGTATTGGGTCTCGCAGAGACTCAGAGAGTCAATCAGACTCAGTATCTTTATCGATGCTAGACTGGGAGGTCGCACATCCCTGAGGAGAGGAAGGGGGTCTGCATCACTCAACATGCCTGATCTTTGTCAATGGAATAGCCAAGGGGAAGGGCGCACTAGCACATAGGAGGCATTTGAAATATCTGTGTGGGTGTGCATTGGCACAGTGGCGATTGAGCTGGAAGGGGTGCGTACGATTGGCACATGGAAGCATTCGTAAGACTGTAAGTGTGAGTGGGATTTGCACAGTGGGGCGAATTGATTTCGCGGGGTTGTGGGCGTCTACCGTGAAGGAAGCTACCCACTAAAGGAAGAATATGAATTTAAAAATCTCTTCATCTTCACAAATCCATCAATTTGTTTTGTGAGAAAAATAAGGGATTCTGTTTTTCTGACACACTGCGCATGGGAAGATCCTTGGCATTGTGCAATTTATCAATGCTTAAGCTTCAATTTTTAACAACAATTTCAAACAAAGTTTGGCATTTCCATCCCTACAACTAAATTCAATTTTAGACAATGCTATTCTTAAACAATGGTCGAAGGTCAATATCATTTAGAACAAGATGAGAAAAAAAAAATTAGAAGGGTGCTAACACAATTCCATTACTTGGTTGCAAGACAGGAATATCAATTTCAACTCGAACACTAAACTTTTCAAGGATTCATAACAACTTAACATCCAATTTTCAATCACAGTTCATGGCATATTCTAAAACTCATTTACCAATTAATATT
Organism: Picea mariana; assembly: GCA_032191745.1. Taxonomy (NCBI): domain Eukaryota; kingdom Viridiplantae; phylum Streptophyta; class Pinopsida; order Pinales; family Pinaceae; genus Picea; species Picea mariana. The sequence goes on from JASDQU010339472.1 coordinate 2,383, forward strand.
ATTACAATTATAATCCTCAAGAGGAATACCGTAACCAATGACGACGAAATAAAAGATGTTCTTCTGCGGTGGTTCTCCTTTCGATCTCCTTCTTGCTAATCGTTGAGACTTCACTGGTATCTCCCAGCCAACGCTATGGGTACTCTTCTTCCCCCTTAGGCCCCGGAGCCGCAAAGGGGCCACACAAAAAAACCATAAATGATCTAGCTCCCAACTTGCCTCGCAAGGTAGAGCCACCACTCTCTCTCAAGCTAGGTATCCCAACTCTCACAAGTAAAACCAGTCAAAATTTCTGCAGCATAACCTTACTCAAAACTAGTGTGATCCCTTTTCCCTCTCAGCCATTTTATTTATAGGAGTTTTGTTAATGACACATCCTCAATGTCACAATTAATTCACTTTTTAATTAAATAAATTTGAATTATTTCCCCCTTACACTTGTTACCCTCTCCCCAAGTTGCACAAGTAATTCTAGATTTTATTTTAATTAAAGTCAATTTACCTCACCCTTCCTAAAAGCGCTCCTTAAATCACTCCTAGTTGTCTACTTATTCCCCATATTCCCATTTAATGAATGTTGCCTAACTAAATATGAGTTGAGTTAAAATAGGATTCTTCTCTAGTTAGACTAGTGTTAACTAGACTCTAGATACCTTTCTATGCATACACATTCTTTCATGTTTATTTTTTTCTTATTTTAAAAACTCCCTTTTAATCATTTTTTACACATATGTGCCTTAAATCAAATATTTACATTTATTTCATTTTACTTAATTCTTAAATTTATTTCCTCATTCCCATTTTGATTTAGTTAATAATTTAGTTTTAGTCTTCTCAACTAACTTAGACTTAGGCTTAATTTTTTAATAGGCTTAGAATTTCACTTGGGATTTGAAATTAATAATTTCAATTCTTAATTAATTAATTAAATCCAGCAATGCTTAAAGATTTTACAAGGTTTGATTATTTTCTCAAGGTTTTCTAGACCACCTATATTCATTGAGTCAAGTTTTATTTCCAAGACGTTCCCTTCAAGACACTCGTTGTGCTCCAAGGATGCCACTCTTCTTTGACTAGTTTTGGTAGTTGTCCAACCCTTGGAGTCAACTCTCCATTCGAGCGATCTTGTAAGAGACTAAGGGATTCTAAGGAATAAGGACCCTGCCTTGTTGTGCACCCCTTAGAAATCTTCATGAACGACTGTCTCAGTATGCCCTCATGACATTGTGGAACTCTCGAACTAGGTAATCGTTAACCCATAATTCGAACAATGACGAGAGTGCTAGTAGGTTGTGACAGGGACACTGCCACACCTCTCCCTCAATGTCTGGTCTATGTGCATGGCCCCTTTACTCCTTATGTGAGTGAGGCTAGCAAGCATTTGTCAGCCTACATCCATCAACGAAACACTTTCAATGATCCATATATAAAATCGTACTATAATTGATCATATGTCACATATGCATAAATGAAATACCCAATCCAATATAATCCACTCCCTCACTCAATCTAGAGTCCAAGGAGTTCCATTGATTCCCTCGACATCCACAATCCGTCAAGTGTCCTGCAGACTCGGGGAAACTTGTCAATATCATTTATCAATATGCATATATCAAATAACATAAAATCATAATCCATCAACATCATCATAAGAATCCATAAGAAAAACAAATAACCATGTACTATAACTGGATCACTTGCATGCAAGTGTCCTCAAAGAATAGTTCAATAACATGTCCTCACAAGAGAGAGATGTTACATACACCCCCTCTTGTTTTAAACTTCGTCCCGAAGTTGTACAGTATATAAAATGAAATAATAAAATTATATGAGAATAACTATATGTCTAATCTATCAAATAAGTAAGGAAATTGCTGACACATATCGTGTGCGTCCTCCCAAGTAGCCGAGTGTGGACTATAATTGTCCCACTAGACCATGCCCTGATCAAATGTTCGATGTCATAGTTGTCGAATGCGATGGTCCAGAATGTGGATTGGCTCCACCATGAGTACACCCTCATCCAACACCTATAAATAACTCATGTCAATCACATGTGTAGGATCACTAACATAATGTTTCAAAACAGATACATCAAAAACATCGCGCATACACCTTAAAGAATCAGACAATGCTAGTCAATAGGCCACAGGTCCTTTCTTTTCCACAACTTTGAAAGGTCCCATAAACCTAGGAGAGAGTTTAGCACCCTTTCCAAACTTAATATAACTCTTGAGTGGTTTCACTCGCAAAAAAACTTGGTCACCAACTTCATAATTGCGGTCAACGTGATGCGCATCAGCATAACTCTTCTACTAATCTTGCACTTCTTTTATCCTTTGTCTTATCGTTTTAATTTTTTCTTCCATTTCTTGGATCACTTCTGGTCCTACCAGGACCTTATCCTCAAGTCGATCCCAACTCAATGGTGTCTGACATAGTCGCCCGTAAAGAAATTCAAACAATGTCATCTTAATGGTACTTTGATAGTTGTTGTTGTATACAAACTCTACTAGTGAAAATAACTATTACCAGCGCTTATGTTGGTCCATCACATACATACACAACATATCTTTCAAAATTTAATTCGTTCTTCTTGTCTGCCCATCTGTCTTAGGGTCATATGTTGTACTAAAGTTCAGTTGTGTCCCCAAAGCCTATTGGGAACTGGTCCAAAAACATCCTGTAAACACCAATCCTCTATCGGATATGATCCTTCTTGGTGCATCATGTAATATTAAAATCTCAGTAATAAAAACTCTAGCTATGTATGGTGCATGATACGTTGTACACACAGGAATAAAATGTGCACTCTTCATTAGATTTTCAACTACCACGAAAATTGAATCGTGTCTCCTTATCGTCAGTGGAAATACAACTATAAAGTCCATCGAAATGACCTCCCATTTGGATTCTGGGATAGCATGTGGTTGTAATAATCTTTTTGGATCTCTATGTTCAGCTTCCACTTGTTGAGATTCTAGACATCGCGCCATGTAGCTAACTATGTCTACTTTCATTCCTTTCCAGAAGAATAAAGGATTAAGGTCTTCCCTCATCTTCATGACTTCTAGATGAGCCATGTACACTACACAATGCGCTTCACTTAAGATCAAATTTCTTAATTCATCATTAGGGGGTACATAAATCATGTTGTTATACCTCATCAATCCATCATTGTCCAATATATAACCTTCAAATTTTGGTACCCTCATGGTGTCTTGTCCGATATTGTCCTTAAACTCCTTGTACCATTCATCGTCGATCTTTATAGCTAGAATATTTTCTCAAAGATTCATCTGAAGAGATATTACTGAGAATATGCATGGTCTTTGACTCAACGCATCTTTCACTATGTTCACCATTCCTTTTATGTAAGTAATCTCAAAATCATATTCATTAAGCAATTCCGACCAACACCTTTGTCATGCGTTCAAGTCACTCTGCGTAAATATGTGTTGCAGTCCACAATGATCTGTTATTAGTTCGAATTTATGTCCAATCATATAGTGTCTCCACACTCTCAAGGCATACACAATGGCCAATAAATCTAAATCATGCATTGAATAGTTCTCCTCATGCTTTCTTAATTTCCTTGAGATGTAAGCGATCACTCGATCATCTTTCATCAACACTCCACCTAAAACTTCATTGGATGTGTCTATGCATACCAATAATTCCTTGTCCATGTCGGGGACCTTTAGTACCGACGCTATCGTCAACAATTCCTTGAGCCTTTGAAATGATTCCGTGCATTTTTCGGTCCATAAAAAATTCTTGTTTTTCTTCTGCAATTCCGTGATTGGATTTTCTATCTTCGAAAAACCTTTGACGAACCATCGGTAATATCCCACTAAACCCATAAAGATGTGTACTTTTTGTACGTTTCTTGGTGTAGGCCATTCCATAATAGCCTCTACTTTTTCTAGATCCACATCTATACCTTCACCAGATATACCATTCCCTAATTATTGAATCTTCGTTTGGTAGAAGGAACATTTTGAGAGTTTCCCATATAATTTGTTTTCCCGTAAACACTATAGTACCTAGCGTAAATGTTCGTCATGTTCTTCTGTCATTTGAGAATATATCATCATGTCATCAATGAATACTTGAAAAAACTTGTCCAAGTATTTGAAGAACACCCCATTCATCAAACTCATGAATACCCCCAGGGAGTTTGTTAGTCCAAAAGGAAAAATGGTAAACTCGTAGTGTCCGAACCTCATCTTGAATGCAGTCTTAGGAATATCTTCCTCTTTAATTCATAACTGGTGATATCCCGATCTCAAGTCGATATTTGAAAACACCGTCATGCCTTTCATTTGATCAAACAAATTGTCTATTCTTGGCAACATATATTTGTTCTTGATCGTCGCCTTGTTCAATTAATGGTAGTCAATACAAAGTCTTCACGACCCATCCTTCTTTCTTATGAAAATAATAGGCGCACCCCAAGGTGACACACTTGGACGTATAAGTCCCAATTCCAACAAATCCTTCAATTGCATTTTCAACTCTTGTAACTCAGGCGTTGACATCCAATAAGGCATTCTTTCTATCGGTTCAGTTCCAGATTTAAAGTCAATTGTGAACTCCAACTCTCTTTCGAGCAAAAAACCTACTAACTCCTCTAGAAACAATTCAAGAAAATATCGTACTACCAGAAGGTTTTCTAATCCTTTCGCCTCGCCCCTTTTGTTTAGCACTAAGATTGTATAAAATTTACATCCTTTGCAAATGCTCTTTTGTAGATGTAGGAAAGAAATAAATCTCAAGGAAACTCCGTGGTTTCTTCCTACGATTACTCTTATTTGTCCCTCATCATCTGTCAAACTCAACTGTTTGATCTTACAGTTGAGTATCACATCATGTGATTCTAACCAGTCCATACTGATCATGATGTCATAAGATCCTAAGATCATGACATATAGGTCGAACTTCATTACAAAATCTCCCAATTTAATGTAGCAGCTCGTAACTCTTCCTCCAACCTTCTGTTTGGCACCCAAATCTATTTATACGTACCTAAAATCATCCCGCTCAAATGCCTTTACCTTAATTCTTTCTAGAGCTGCAATAGAAATAAATCTCTCTATAGAACCATGATCTATCAAAATACTAAACGTTTGGTAGACGATGGTACCTGATGTCTCAATCACAGTGGACTGGTGCTTGTCCTGTTGGTTATTCACCGTAGCATGAATCCTATGTGCCTTGACCAAATATCCAACTGTAGTGTGTCCTGTTGCTCCAGACACTCTTTCCTTCTCCATCGGCTAGTCTCACAGGTAATGTGGCTCTCCACATGTGCAACACCCGGTCTTCGATTCAGTACTCCTGGTCCCCAAATTAGAAGATATTGGCCTACCAGTCTGATCTTTTGGCATGTTCTGTTGAACATGCCTAAACTGTTGTTGTTGCGAGTGGCACTGCTACTAATGTGGAAGTCCTCTGTAGGGATTCCTCTGCTGAGGAGTCGATCATCGTGTTGTCGTGAACATGGATCCTCTCGACGTATTTCGATACCATGATGCATGTATGGCTGGTGTCTGATGCTGTTGTGCTCCGGATGTCATCTATCTAGTCGGTCTTGCAAGAGTCCTTCCCTGACCCCCGCTGGTAATCTCTTCCTCTGTTATGAGGGCCTTCTGGACTGCATCATGTAATGCCTGTGGCATCATGATCCTCACCTTCACACAAATGTTGAAGTTAAGTCCAAACACAAACTTGTTGACCTTTAGATTCTCCATTTTAAGGTGTGGAGCATACCTAATCAACTCCATAAATATGGCCTCATAGTCTGACACCATACAACCATCCTGTCATAAAGCGTTGAACTCATTGAGCTGGCACTTAATGAATTCCTCTGACAAATACCTCTCCCAGAACCGCTCCTCGAACAATTCCCATGACATGTCTTCGACGACCATCTTTAGTTGAGGTAGGAGCATCTTCCACCATAGAAGAGCACTCCCCTTCAGCTGAAAGACTGCCATGCAAACTTTCATGTTGGAGGTATATCACGAAGTGAAAAGCATATCGCCATGTTATCCAACCATGCCTCGATGACTGAGCCATCCGTGGCACCCATGAACTCGAGAAACTTAACCTTCTCGAGTTCTCTGTGAATGCTACCACTACCAGTTGGAGCGTGCTGTGAACCCTCATTGGGTACACATGCCTTGACCTCATTTTTGTCTAGTCGGTTAATCAGGGCCTCTGACATGCTCTGAAAGGACCTCATCAAACCAACCACATCCCCCACAATAATCTGCTCATATCCAGTGACTTGTTCTTCTCCTTGGGGGTTAGACCCTTCTGGCGTGGATTCTACTAGAGGCGTCGCACCTCCTCCCCTAGCACCACGTTGTCTACCTCTACGACGTCCTCTAACCATGATTGCCTGCATGGAAAAATGTCAATTTCAATTAGCAATAAGTTATTAATCAAGTGCTTAATACAGTGGAAGGCGTAATGATCCCAAGTTGTAGGGTTGAACCCGCTCTGATACCATATGGAATGCCCCCTCTGTTATGACAACAAATAACGATGTACAGTAGGTAATTTATTATTATTATTTTTTGCATTAGGAAATTAAAAACATCACAACATAATTAATCGTGTCACAAGCTCACATTATCATAATTATTAACGACACAATTCAACGCATTAACATAATCATTAGCGACACATGATCAACACATAATCACAACCAGAAACACAATTCAACACATCATGCTCCTAAAGAAAAATACAAATAATTGATCAACCATGTCACTAAATATTTAAAGAACTACACTCCCAACCTATCCTACATGGTTAGGACCTTTAGGACACATAAGCAATGCTCAAGCCTAGGATTCATCCGATTGATTTTGACCACTTAAGGTCTCAGGGCTGGCGACTATTCTGAGGAACAAGGAGGTATCTATGGCCCCCTTAATCAATCACAACTCATAAATCTAGACTATATTATCAATCATACATCAACATTATTTCATGGTGCAAGAGTAATCTAATTACTTAATCAATCATACATCAACATAAATTTCATGGCGCAAGAGTAATTATCAACTTTATTTTCATGGTGCAAGAGTAATCTAATTACATAATTATTCATACATTCACATAAATTTCATGGTGCAAGAGTAACCTAAGTACTTAATTAATCATACATCAACATTAATTTCAAGGTGCACGAGTAATCTAATTACTTAATTAATTATACATCAACATTAATTTCAAGGCACCCGAGTAATCTAATTACTTTATTAATCATACATCAATATTATTTTCAAGGCACTTGAGAAATCTAATTACTGTAAAACCATCTTGGTATGAATGACTAATTTGGATGGGTCACTAAACTTCAACTTAAAACATAGCTATCGTAAATATAATTGATAGCCCATACTCAATTCCATACTCAATTCCTCATATATAAAGGACAAATTCACAACACATACATCAATCTTTCATCACTAGAACTATAGTTTTTCCATTACTTTACAATATAAAATAATTCTACCAACATTACAATAAACTCGATTCTAGTGCCTCAGTCATATTAATTAACTAACCAACTTAAATCTCAAGATCCTAACAATTCTAATTAGTGAGAGCCATAAATATAATCATTTTTATTTTATATCCAATGATTATATTGATGGAAGGTTTACTTATTATTATAATAATTCTTTAGTTTAAATGATAACTAAGGAATGCAAATAGCCTCTTTCGGAAGGCATTGTTAGATTTTAGTGCATACAAGATTGCGATATCCAAACTTTAATATATGTAAAGATAATTCAATGATCCTCTTAATCCATATACACAATGGAGGAGTTATTACATAATTCTCTCTATGTATGATGTCAACAAATATAGCATCATGGTAATAAAATATTGCGTAAAATATGCCCTTAAGAAGCTTTAAAGGATCAATTATTCAAGCTATGTATATAAGAAATTCTTAGGTCACCTACCTATCCATTGGTAAGGTTGAGGGGAGTCCAATCATATGATCAATAATCCACACAATCAACAGCTTTATACCTTCCATATAAAAGAACTTGGAAAAATAAAAAATGAAAAGGAGGATTCAACTACTATAAATCCAAGGAGGAGTTTTGTAACCAGACCTCTCTCATTCATACTAGACTAACAATCTGACACACAGACTTGGGTTGATATAAGCTAGTTTTTCTTTTTAAAGAGATGAAAGATTATTGCGTGGGGTAAATTTCAAGGTAGCAAAAAATGCCGATGACATGGAAACAACAAAGAATGCAATAACAAACCCAAAGGAAGGGCGGTGATTTTACACGAGAACTGCTGTTGAATGGAAACGACTAGTCCAAGTCTCTAAGGATAAACCTTTAACATCCTCTCAGCCAGTGCTAGTGTCTTGGATTTAAAAATTCCTTCAACAAACAGAATTTAAGGTGAGAGCCTCCAAAATATTCAAAACGCAGAGGCTGACGCCCACAGCTTGGTCTTGACTAAATGTAAGACCCGCACAATTCTACGTCTGAATCAACATAGGATTCGAACCTCGGTCCTTTAATCCCATGAGAATAATTATACATCGTAATCAAGGGAGATTGAGAGATGACCAAGATCAACGCTACCACCAATCAATCTGCGCCATTTTAGAATCGATGCTTCTCCTACCCCGGTGATTTCTGCTGCGCTTTTATTCTAAAATCTCTGGTTTCCACAGGGTGATCCTTCGCCTGGGTAAGGGTCGATACATAAAATTCGGTTGCTGTTAGTTTAGACTTGTTTTTTCCTTGACAAGAGGGTAGGCACTGCGCTGGCGTCGTAGAGAGCTCGACAATTTCCTGGGTAGGGGAGGCCTAGGAACATCAGAACAACAAGAGAAGAGACCTCTCAATCCATGCTGGACGAAAACTCTCAGAAGGTAATGTGCTATAGGATAGGGACGTCGTTAAAAAAAATTCGTTGGAAGAGAAGAGGATATCCCATGAAACTGATCATCGTCCAAAATATGATATATGTGCATGGAGATGGGCATAGGTCGTTAAGGTTCAGAAACCATTCTGAAGCTGGAAGAGATCACTACGATTATGGGGATGGCGCAAGGTGCAAGGCCCGAAATCGGTAGTTGGGTTGAGTTCGGAGAAGGGCGCACTGAGCGAACCCAAATCTGTCAAGAATTGGGTTTTCAATGGGAAGGGGCACACTCAGCATGCCCGATATCTGTCAATAGAAGGGACAAGGGGAAGGGCACACTAGCGCATAGGAGGCACTCAAAAGATCTGTGTGAGTGTGCGTTGGCACGGTGGCGATTGATCTGGCAGGGCTGTGGGCGACTGGCACAAGGAAGCATTCGTAATACTGTAAGTGTGTGTGCGATTTGCACAGTGGGGCGAATTGATTTCGTGGGGTTGTGGGCGTCTGGCGCGAAGGAAGCTACCCACTAAAGGAAGAATATGCATTTTACAGTCTTCACAAAGCCATCAATTCATTTTGTGAGAAAAAGAAGGGATTTCGTTTTGCTTACACACCGAGCATGGGCAGATCCTTGACCATTGTGCATTTTATCAATTCTTAAGTTTCAATTTTTAACAACAATTTCAGATGAAGTTTGGCATTGCCATTTCTACAACTAAATCTATTTCTAGACAATGCTATTCTTAAACAGTGGTCGAAGGTCATGATAATTTAGAACAAGATGAGAAAAATAAAAATAAAAATTAGAAGGCAGCTAACACAATTCCTTTAATTGGTTGCAGTACATGAATTTCAATTTCAACTCGAACACTAAACTTTTGAAGGATTTATAACAACTCGACATCCAATTTTCAATGAGAGTTCATGAAAAATTCCAAAACTCATTTACCAATTAATATTATTATAATTATAATCCTCAAGAAGGATACCATAATCGTGTTAATGTTTATGTCATTATTATAGTTCTTTGCATTTCAATAGATAGCAACAACATACGAACAAGATCACTCAGAAATACACATTCACAAGAGACACAACATTTATCCTGGGAAACCCTCTAGGGGAAGAAAACCTAGTAAAACTTCCTTATTATAGATTGCCAATACAATGTCAAGAGAT
>JASDQU010339474.1:0-12480 GCA_032191745.1 Picea mariana
TAGTTGAACAAGAAATAGTCCAAGAAGAAGAGTCTTCTCCAAACATTTTTGGACACTTCTCGGATAGCATCTTTCAAGCCAACTTCGAGACAGTTCATCCTTATAATACCAGGAGTAAGACAACAAACAAACCTTCTTTTGAAAACACTACAACTTCACCTCCAAAGCAATCTAAATCAGCTGAGACTAAATAGAGTAATGTGAACCCTAACTTAGATTATGATGTTGTTGAATATCTTAAAAATTTAAGGGCTAACATTTCTATTTATGAGTTATTGAAGTTTCCATTTTTGTTACAAAAAATGTTGCAAAATATCTCAGAAAATGGCAAAAATGGTAATTCTAATAGTAACAAGGTTGTGCAAAACAAAGCTCCCTAGAAGACTTCCACTAAAAACCATCCTGATCCTCAAGATAAAGGAAGCCTTCCTGTAAGTAATGTAAATAATGTAAATAATGTAGATAAAGTAGCTTTAGAAACTGCGAGTAAAAAACCACAAGGTACTACTCTTAGCACTCCCAAAAATGTACCTCTATTTCTATTAACTTTCGAGATATTTAATAGAAACATGCACAATTGCATGGTAGACTCAGGAGCATCATCCAATGTGATGCCTTGGTCTGTATGCCAGAAAATTAACGCTGAAGTTGAACCATCTACTTTAAAAATCATACAACTTGATCAGACAAATGTCAATGTTATAGGCAAACTAAAGAATGTGCTTATTAGATTATCGTCTAACCCCAAGGTTCATCAAGTTATTGATATAATTGTTGTGGATATTCTAGAAGTGTATGACATGTTTTTAAGCAGGGACTGGTCGGAGCAACTACATGGTTATTTCGCAACAGATTGGTCCCATCTATGGCTTCCAGAGAACGGAAAGCCTAATAAAATCAGAGTAAATCGTGAGCGCTACCTTAAGTTCACGGTAACTGATTTGAATGATCCTAATGAACCATATACACCTCCTACTGATTCACCTGAAGTACAAGGAATGGACACCTTCTTCAGTAATTTCATGGCAGAGGCTTCACCTATCACTAATCCAGAACAGAAGTCCGAGATTGTAGCATATATGCATCCAACAGTTTCCACGCAACGATCCCATGTACCCGAAGCAAATAAAATTTGGTCTCTTTATTTCGATGGGTCAAAGTCCAAAGAAGGAGCTGGAGCAGGCTGCATCATTATTGATCTGGTAGGTAACAAAACATTAATAGCATGTAGGTTGGAATTTGAATGTACTAACAATACTGTAAAATATGAGGCTTTACTCCAAGGTCTCAGAAAAGATTTGGATATGAACATTCAAAATTTAACCGTCTTTGGTGACTTTGAAATAGTGGTTAGACAGGTAAGAGACTCTATCCACTGTCTATCTCCGCATCTCAAAAGCTACCAGTCTGAGGTATGGAATTTAATGAATAAATTTTCCGCTTTCAATACAAATTCTATTCCTAGATTGAATAACTCTGAAGCAGATTTATTAGCTAATGTAGCTTCTAAACTTCTTCCTGCAGAAGGATTGTCCCCAGACACATTCTCAGTTGAGCTACTATTTCGGCCATCCATTCCCGACAACATCACGAACTAGAGAGTATTTGACGACGATCAACAGATTATTAAATTTTTGCACATGGAAGAAACCTTTCAAGGCGCGCTGATAGATGAACACATGCACGGCGACAATTTTCATGATTTCACGGTAATACCATATCCGAGAACTCTTGAATCTTCATCGGATATGGTAAACTCGATCCCTAAATCTGTAGTTAGACTAGAGAAGTTTTACGATTTTCAAGATAAATTTAAAAATACGGTCAATTGTAAAACCAATAGTTCCTCGCTATCTTATGAAAAAGTGAACTTAGGAACTAATGAAAATCCTCAGTGCATTAATCTAGGGTTGGGATGTTCTCAACAAGAAAAAGCTGCATTCATTAAATTGTTCAAATAATTTAAAGATGTCTTTGCATGGACGTATGATGACCTCAAAACTTTCGACCCTAATATCATACAACATGTCATCCCTACGAAGCCCCAAACCTTACCCTTTCAACAAAAAACTGAGGAAAATGCACCCCAAGCTCGAACTGACCATTCAAAAAGAGTTTAATAAGCTCCTAAATGTTAAGATAATTTTTCTTGTTAGACACACTCAGTGGGTTTCTAACCTTGTCCCATTCCGGAAGAAAAATGGGGAAATTCGACTCTGCGTCGATTTTCGAAACCTTAATAGAGTGTCTGATAAAGATAACTATCTTGTCCCACCCATGGAACAGATCCTTCAATAGGTATCGGGTTCTGAGAGGCTATCCTTACTAGATGGTTTCTCGGGATACAACCAAGTCCTGATGTCTCCACCAGACCAACTAAAAACTACCTTTCGTACTCCATGGGGCACTTATGCTTATCGCAAAATGCCTTTTGGATTGATTAATGCTGGAGCCACCTTTCAGAGAGCAATGGAAATTTCTTTCCGAGGCTTAATCAATCAGTCCGTCTTAGTTTACTTAGATGATGTGACTGCATTTTCTAAAAACAAAAACGATCATCTAGCTCACTTACGATCCGTCCTACTGCGATGTCACAAATACAGCGTCTCCTTGAATCCCAAAAAATCCATCTTTGCAGTAGAACAGGGTAAACTCTTAGGATTCATTGTGTCTAGTGAAGGGATGATTATTGACCCCGAAAGGACACAAGTCATCGCAAAACTTCCCCCTCCTACATCCAAAAAATCCATGCAGTCTTTCTTAGGCTAGATTAACTTCGTGAGAAGATTTGTCCCTAGCTTCTCTGAAATGGTCAGGCCTTTACAGAAGTTGATTAAGAAAGACACCCAATATCACTGGGGACCCCTAGAAAATCAAGCTTTTAATGTGATAAAGAAGGCCATAATAGACGCTCCATCTCTCATGAGCCCAGATTTTTCTCAAGACTTTACACTCTATACTTTTGCTTCTGACCGTTCCTATGCTGCCGTCCTAACCCAAAAGAATGCCGAGAACAATGAAGTACCCATTGCCTTTATGAGCTCTGCTTTCAAAGGTGCTGAACTTAATTACCCAGCGGTAGATCGGCAAGCCTACGCTGTTTTCAAAGCAGTTAAGCACTTCCGGTCCTATCTTTTGAAGTCAAGGATGAAAGTCATTGTCCCCTACCCAGCCGTGAGGAACCTGTTAGTGCAGAAGGAACTAGGAGAAAAGAGGGCCAATTGGGTCACCTCCTTGCAGGAGTACAATTTAGAAATCACCCCAGCTCAGATAGTGAGAGGCCAAGGATTATGCAAGTTAGTTGCTGATTCCACAGCAGGACAGCAAGAAGAAAGCGATATGTCAAACCTAGGGCAAAGTGATCAAAGTTTAATCTATTGCGCACAAAGCCCAGTTAGTCCTTGGTATGACGATATAAGATTCTGTCTTGAACATGGGTCAACCCCCCATCACCTAGACCCCACTAAAAGAAGAGCGTTGAAATTAAAGTATGCCTCTTTTCATCTGGTTAATGGTATTCTGTTTCCTCAGAGTTTTGACGGCGTACTGATGCGCTGTCTTGAAAAAGACGAAGCAGAAAAAGTCTTGCTAGAGTTGCATGCAGGAGAAGCTGGTGGTCATTTTGGTGGTGACACCACTGCTCATAAGGTTTTGAGAGCCGGTTATTACTGGCTCATGATTTTTAGAGACACCCATGCCTTGTGTCATAAATGTATCGTCTGTTAGAAAGCATCTGGGTGGTTACAAAAACCAGCCTTTCCTTTGCAGCCCGTTACGGTAGATTCTCCTTTTTAGCAGTGGGGCTTTGATATCATAGGTCCAATTAACCCTCCGTCCTCGCAACAGCACAAGTTTATTGTGACAGCCACATATTACTTTACTCGATGGTCTGAAGCTGCTGCACTAAGAACTGTTAACACCGGTCAGGTAATTGCCTTTCTAAATTCGAATATTATCACTCGCTTTGGTATCCCTGACTGTTTAGTTTTCGACAATGCTTCTTACTTTTCCTCTCTTGAGATGAGCAAGTTCTCTTTGAAAAAAGGAATTAATTTGAAGTACTCTGCTAGCTATTACCCCCAGGGAAACGAATTGGCAGAATCGACAAACAAGAACTTAATTAAAATCATCAAGAGAACGATGGTTCAAAATCACAAGAATTGGCACAACGCACTGTTGAATGCACTGTGGGCCGATAGGGTAACACCAAAAGCTGCTATAGGTAACTCCCCCTTTTTTCTCGTATATGGCAGAGAAGCAATTCTGCCACCTCACATTCTTCTTCCTTCACTTCAGTTGTCACAGAAAGTCCAAGAAGAAGATTGTCCCCCTTTGGAAAACCAAATTAATTCTTTGATGAAGCTAGAAGAGGTAAGAGCCCAAACTAAGCATAAGTTAGATCAACATCAACAATTGGTTAAAAGCTAGTTCGATTCTAATTCTGCTTCTGATAGGAATTTTGAAGTAGGCGACCTCGTCTTGAAGTGGGACAAACCACACAAGGGAAAGGGAGAGCACGCAAAATTTCAAAACCTATGGCTTGGACCATTTTTAAATGATGGAAAGTTGGGTCCCAGTTCTTTTCGATTGCAGAATCTTGAGGGGCAGCTTGACACCTACCCAGTGAATGGCCAAGCCCTGAAGAGATACTTTGCTTGATAAATACCTTTGTATAGTATGTATATATTTTGCTTTTGTTTGCTTTTTCGTTTGCATTTTGTTTTTGATTTTTCTTTGAATTTATCAGTTTGTGTTTCTTTGAAGTACACATACCTATACACTGAGCTATTCAGATAAAGACAATAGAAATTTCCTTCGTTGAAATAACTTCTGAAAAATTTGTACAAACATCAATGGCATATTTCTGAAATCTATGTTGGAAAAGTCTGTTGTTTGAAAGAAGATCACTGATTTAGATCTTTGAGAAAAGCTTGTCATGATCATCTATTATCTTTTTACGCTATCCCTATTCCATAAAGGAATGACTTAGAATATGTCTCCTACTTAGGAAGTTGTTTTTTTAAATAAAACATCTCTGGATCTAAATAAAGGACAGTTCTAAAAAATTCTGATGAGGTCTGAAAAATATGTTAACATATCATGATTTTCAGCGTCACCCCGCTCGACTATATATCTATAAATAACAAAACAAAATAAATTATTAATAAGAGCTATGGGAAGTGCTTGTAAACCCGTCGGGATGCTGAACAGGTCTGCTGGCAGCGGGTAAATGCATGCATGGCACCAAGACAACTTCGTTGGGGTACTGAACAGGCCCACTGGCAGCGAAGCAATGTCGGGTTTATGAAAATTTGCAAAAAAGAAACCTCTTTAATGTCCTTTATTCTGATCCAGAACTTCTTGGCAGGATAAAGATGTCAGAGTGGGTTAAATGGCAACCCTGTCGAGGCTATGGATGCCTGCTGGTAGCAGTGGCTATGCCAATAGTATTGGAGATTTATCTTTAATATCGTGATTCACTGGTCTTAAGACTGTTATCAGTTTTCATCTTTTGAAACACTGCTGGAATAGTTGGTTAATGATGATGTTTATACGATTTTCTGGTCGTTATTTTTGAGGTGGAATTATCTTTGCTGTCCTAATCTGAATTTGTTCCTTTTGGCAGAGATAACTGCTTCTACCAGTGTGTCGCCATTGTTGGCAGCCAATTCACATTTTTCCACCATCCTATAAGCTGCCTACACCAATGTTTTGCAAACATCAATTTTTTTCGTCACAATTTTTGCGACATTTGCACATTTACCTTCATTTTGTTTTCACGACTGTAAGCGTGAAAACTTGGTCTTTCGTAGTCGCATTGAAATCATTATTTGAACTGTCGTTATCCTTGTCAATATGCCTATTGCGCTTACATTTCACTTATCATTATGCAGCTGGCAAAACTTTTGATCTGTACTCATTGGACATTTTTGTATTGATCATGTGACTTGGTTTTATTGAGTTTGTAATGTATTGGCATTTGGATTTGCATTTTATTTGACCTACTCGACCATTGGTTTCATGAAAATATATAGGTGTTATGGTTAAACCCTTTATATATATCTTTTAATATAATTCCTATGTTCGTGTTTTCAAAACTATTGGCATGTTGATTATATGAAGACCCATTGGCACATTGGTTAAACTATTGATATGAGCTGATACATTGGCGCATGGTTAAACATTTGGTATTGGTTTCAAATTGAATGTTGATGGTTCAAAACTATGGCATAACGTTGATTGCACGCGTTGGTTTATACACTTACCATTTCATTGGTCGGCCAAGTGATATGATTGTTGAACCATATTATAATGGGTTGAATAGATATGAAAGACGGTGGTTGTACCTTGGCAATAACTATTATGCATGGCAGAGATAAGCTCCACCACCTTCGCACGATGAAATTAATTCCTATCCCTTATCCCTGTTTTGTTTCTGTTAGCCCTGGTAACCCTTCATGCACTCTACTTCTGTGTATGCTATGACCCAAACCCTGGCTCATTCACCGTGTGCTCAACTTCATGGCACTGGTGGTACGAATCGAACCAAACGGCAACCAAGCCTTGTTGTTATTTGATAATGCCCGGAAGGACTTGGAGGATAACGGTTGGCTCACCTTCATACAACGATTCGAGGGTTTTAATCTCTATGTTGCACAACAGTTCGCTTTGACTTTCGATGGCTGTAGAGCCAAGGTGGGCGACATACAGTTGGAAATTGATGAGAAGTTTATTAGTTCTACTACAGGGTTACCCTCCTCGGGACAGCGTTGGTTCAAAAATTCTAAGGCCGAGGAGGTGCCATGGACGCTACTGGTCATCTCCCGAAAGGTCACCTCTTGTGACAGAGGTTTTCCCATCTCTGCACTTAAACCACGATGGCATGATACTTTGATGGTAGTCAAACAATTCGTGACTTGTGAGGGTCGATATGGACTCGTTTTTCTCTACCACCTTTGTTTGCTAATGAATTTTATAGGATACTCATTGAATATGCCCTTCTACTTCCATCGTAGCCTATATAAAATGTCAAAAAGGTTTAAGAGGCAGAAGGCCGACAGTAGCCTGTTCCACCATGGACTGATTAAACTTATCATTGTTTATCACTTGAGTTTACACGGTGATAGTTGGAGAGATTTTGTCGCTCAAAATGGTTTTGATGACACAGACCCTATCCAGGTTGAAAAGCATGTGGTTATGGAAGCCAAGGTCGAGTCACCCGTGCCCTTCCATGTCCTACTGCCATCTCCTAAGCCCTCGGTCGACCCTAACATTGATTTACCAGACGTTGTAGCTGAGAAGGCCGAGGCTATAAAAAATCCTGCAAGCAAAAAGGCCAAGGCAAACCCTACTGTTATTGCTAAGGGTAAAAAGAACGCTCGGCTTATTTCAAGGATGGCTAGAAACAAACCTAAACCCTCTACTGAGTAGAAGCCCATCGTCCTTAGTGAGGATTCGGATTCTGACATAGAACATTTTCTAGCCAGTGAGTACCCTTACTCACAGGGTTTATGCCTCGAACCACCTTATGATTTCGTGAAGAATCTTCCCCCTTGCCTAAGGAATAATCCTAGCTACCCCGGTATCAAACTGCCTAACGAAACCCTTGGCAATGTAATCAAACCCTCACCTGCGTTTTTGAAGCCCACACAGTCATCCTGTGGCCAATGTGATTTGTGGTTGGAACGATACTACATTGACGTTCCCATACTCCAATCGAAAATCCAATCACTAGAAGATCAAGTTGCAGTATTGACCAGTCAAAGAGACAAGCTCCAAGAAAATGATAAGAAGAAGAAGACAAATGGCTCCATCACTTTCAAGAATGTCGAATCAGCCACAGCCGTTGTCATGATCAAGCCATTTGCTCGCCATACAGGTATGGATTTTGATATCGTTTAGTTCTGTGAATGACCAGGATTAATATAGTGATTGGAATTTGGTTTTCGAATAGCTCTGTTTATATTTCGAAATGACTCTGCCATAATGTTTTCATCCTATATTTTTTTCGATTTGCTAAAAATAAAATGGAATTTCGTTTTGGATACATGATTTGATCATGCCCAGTTTATCCATTGATAGATTTTTACTGGATTTGAATGGTTTTCGTTTGGATTTGATTTGTTTGTTTGTTCGATTAAGTTAATGAAACTGATGGTTTGCTCTCAATTGAATTCGTTTTGTATCTACTCTGAATAGGAAGTTTTTCATGCTCAATTTAGAATACGATTACGTTTAGATTTGATTTCGTTATGGTTCATATGATGTGATTGGCAACGATTTCGATGAGTTGGGTTGTCAAGATATTTTAATATATGCTCTGTCATGTAATTTTCTAAGAACAAGAATACAACTCTGTTCGGTTTCAATTTGGAAAGAACTACTCTGTTTCGTATGAAAACAATGCTCTCATTTAAGCCTGTGCAAATATGCCTGAATCATGGAATGGTTTTGATTCGTAATAACTATGTTAAAACCTTAACTGTTCAATTCTCTCTTATTCTGATTGGATTATCCCATATCTCGAGCTGGCAAGATTGTTTTTGATTTGGATTCGTATTATAATTACTGCTCTGTTTGATTTGTAAAATGAAATGGTCAACCCAAGTTATCTCTATCAAATCCAGTTATAATTCGTTTGAATGGAACGATTTTGATCAAAGTCAATCGATCTTGTTTGCCCAATTTGCAATAACAAACGATCGTGTAATTCTTACGAATTCTGTTACCGATTGATTGATCCTATTATGATTTCATTTGAATTGATTTGCATGCCAGTTTGAGTTAATCCACTCATGGTGTTAGAACCCTATATAATAGGGGATCAGTATTCTAAATAATATTTATCTTTTTCGGGCATATGTATTTGCTCATAACGCTTGGCGAAGGTGGCAGAAAGCGCTCGACACTCACCAAGCATAAGATGAGTACTTGCGCACAAGCTTCAAAGCGAGTTCCGGTGCATTTTTATCAAAAAATTGTGAAGTGGTTTGAAATGGAAAAATATTTACTCTTGTGGGTCAAATGTAAGGTTGGGTTTATTAGTCAAATTTGGATTTTTATAAGCTATGTTGGAGAATTTAGCAAAAAGTGGCCCCTCGGCCTTTATGTAGAATTTTATGCAAAAAATTTGACATTATTTTTAGCAAAAAATTATATTGGCCTAGGGCCAAACCCCTGAATAATCAACACCGAGGGTAAGCGCTATTTAATGCACCAACAGAAAACACACAAGCCAGTGCCAACACCAAACTCCAAATCCATCCTTGGGCTCACTACATCGAACTACTTTGCAACTATTGGCATATATCCATACCCATTTATATTCTCTTCTCGTGAATGTGGGATATTGCCCACAGAAAGTTAAAAAAATATATAAAGCGCAGCTTCTAAACACTACGCCAGGTGTTGAACCAAAGTCAAGGTGTACAACGTAGAGAAAAATGCGTGCATAGAAGGCAACTGCGCGTACCAGGTGTGCTTTTTGTAGTGGAAAACTAGACAGGATCATACTAAAAATGACGAAGTCCCAAATGTGGATGAAGTTGCTGGTGTACTTGATAATCTTGACCATAATGAAATTGGTAGCGGTTCAGTTTCCCTTGGTTCTTTTCCATCGTGTACATCATTTGGTCAATTAGTTGAGGTTCAAGGGAAGATCAGTCTAATGAAGATGCAGAAGTTGTTAATACAATTCAGAATGAAGAATCCTCAGAATGGGCAAACACCTTTCAAGGTAAATTGGAAGAAGGAAATGCTTGTTTATTAAATGATCTTTCTGTCTCCCGTAAGAGAATGTTCATTAGGAGAGGGAAAAATATGGCTCGATGCATTTGAAAAATTTCTTCAAGAGTTACCTCTTTCTCGAAGCCATACAATCATGTCCCACAAACTTTTTGAAGATCATGGGCATTCTGGAATAGTGTCAATGTCATAAGTACATGAATGCAGGTTGATTTGCCAAAACCTCCTATTGGTGAAGGGCGTTCTTATCAAGCTGATCGCAAAGAGCTATGCCCGACCTTCTTATGGTTTATTGAATCTGGTTGAACTGTCCCCTTTCTGTGAGAGTAAAGGAAATTTCAGGTCTTGTGTACATCTAAGCATACCCTTGAAAATTGATACTTGGCGAAGTTTGCATCTAAATATTCCAGCCCAGGATCCTCCTTCAGAAGGACTTGCAGAATTAAAGCCTCGTCATGGAGAAGAGCTTGAGAAGATTCATAATAACCCTGGTTATGATGATAAGATTTTTGATATTATTCGAAGGAAAGATATGTCATATAGATTTGATCAGCTTCCTGGCACTCACAAAAAT
The DNA here is from genome assembly GCA_032191745.1 of Picea mariana. Classification (NCBI taxonomy): domain Eukaryota; kingdom Viridiplantae; phylum Streptophyta; class Pinopsida; order Pinales; family Pinaceae; genus Picea; species Picea mariana. The sequence continues at coordinate 10,319 of JASDQU010339474.1, forward strand.
CTCAATGCTTCTATTCAGCTACTTTGTGAAACTGATGGTGGCAAGCAATGTGCGAGTGAAGCAGGAATGAATCTAAGAGTTGGTAGAACTGAAAATCATCCAGAAGTCACATTAAATAGCTAACARATTTCAAGAAATGCTTTGCACAACATTTGTGATGTAGCAAGGGATGAGCCCAAAGACGTTGGAAATTATAGTCAGTCTTACAATTCAGGTGTTTCATCAAGAAGGTTATCTGGTTGGAGCAAAATTGGACCTACAAAATGGTAACCCTCTCGAGCTTATGGCAGCACCTCTAGTGACAGAGATAAATGGGAATGTTGAAGGTTTCGTTAAACATATGATAGAATCAGTGGAGAAGAATGGTAACCCTCTCGAGCTTATCCTCTGCATAATGCCTCAACAAGATAACAAACACCTTTATGCTACTGCAAAGAGGTTATGTGAGTGGGAGTTTGGTGTTTGGACCCATTGTTGCTTGGCAGATCATGTCAAAAAAGGTAAGCCTGAGTACATTGCTAATGTTATATTGAAAGTAAATGCAAAGCTTGGTGGGGCAAACCACCCCATCTTACAACAACAGGTCCAAGGCCTGTTAGGCCTCTACCAAGTACTTGGGATGGATTCAAGGAAAATGCTAACAGAGGGAATAAAAAATCCAAGAATTGATGACAATTATGCCAAACACAGGAGCCAGAATAGCTAATATTAAACCTGGTCGCATCACTACAGAATATTTGGCAAAGGTACAAGCTTCAACACGTTTCTGGGGAGGATTGTTACTGAATCTTTTAGCTACATTATCAACATTGATGGACCATCAATTTTGACATATCGATGAGGGGTTTTCCATTGGATTTACTTTTGTTCTTATAATTGTTGGTTAAATCATAGAGCTAAGGAGMTCTTATCAGGCTTATAATGTAATGCCTACATTGAGCAAGGTCTTGAAACGATATGGAGTATAACTCTCTTTGTAAAGATGGTAAAATATCTCATGTGATATATGCTTTGCCATTTTATTCCTTCTCTGGTTAAGCTGCGGAACAGTTAGGCAATTTAATTGCAGACACACAGGTGGCTTCTTGACTCCAAATCTAAGCAGAAGAGAGCAGGCAGTGTTTTCAGAATCCAAGGCAGTAGTTACAGGGAGGTGGCAGAGGTTTCCTATTTTCCAGGCAGCGGTTAGAACACAYAGGGAGGTGGCAGAGGTTTCCTATTTTCTAGGCAGAGCAYTGATCCTCTAGCTGGCAACATACCTCAAATGACCTCAAGGCATTCGATTGCTRYTGCATTTGTTCATTRTGATGYTGTAGGAGTCCATTTGCCAGCGAACCTTAACAAACTCCAGATGTCCAAATAACAGTTACCAAATCGATTTTCCTGGGATTGGATGTCTTGTTTGTTATAGGAGACAACCTACAGATGTCATATGATATGGTAACTRTTTTTCTATTTTGAGAAAACAGAGGTAGAGTTCGAATTGTTTGAGGATTGATAGCATTCTACCTTTATATACACATGAAAAGGATGTAAGTGGGGTTCGACTGGGCTGAGAGGAGAGGGTTTTGACCTGTGTGAGAGGTTTAGACCTGAATTTTTAGTTTTCTTTGCTGGAGCTGAGGGCTGTGTTTAGCCAGAGAATTCTCTGTAATTTTTAATGATTGATCAGTAATTAGAGATACTTTCTTTTACAGGATTCTTGTGTGGAGATACTGGTGGAGTTTTTCCTCTGTTAAAGTGTTTTCCTGTCATCTTTCCAATTGTTTTTTCATTTCTTATTGTCAGAAGTAAGTAAACAGAGCAAAATTTATTAGCATATACTCTGCATCAGTCCTTTTGACAATCTTTATGTTATTCATCTAAAGAGCTCAATCAAGGAATTCTTAGCTGCTCCTTTGCTTGGTTTTTTCCTCCCTTATTTCTTCCTCAAACCGACACCATCAAAACTTGATTCGATCCAATATTGCCACTACCTTGCCCTGTGAAAGAACTTTGTCCAGATCTGAGAATAAATCACATTGTTTAAAGCGCAGACCCCATTTGCCCAATGGCCTTCTTTGCTGTCCCAAGCTAACCATTTAAAAATAAAAAACTCCATATTTTCATTACTTTCATAGCTAGCCTAAAATCCATCCCCTACAAACCAAGTTAAATCGAAA
>JASDQU010339475.1:0-11619 GCA_032191745.1 Picea mariana
GATCTTTCTCTATGTTTCTAAGCCTCTGATTACTCTTGTTGGAGCCACCCTTGTTTTTCACCTCGCTCAATTTTCAATTTTTGATACTTGAGATCTAAAGTTGCTTTTCTTCTCCTTCCGAAATCATAAAGCTCTGAAATCTTGTCCCATGAATAGCGATGCTTTGTCACTTTCAGGAAAGGTCCATTTTTCGCAAGTATGTTTGTTCTTTTGGTTTTATTTCAGGGTCTCACAAGTCGGACACTTTATTTCTTGAATTCACACGTCCCGAGTCGTGAAAATGCGAACTCGGTTCTAATTTTCGTCCAAAACATTAACTAGGATAAAACCTTTAACCCATGATTAGATGGCATCGGGGTTTCGTGCCTCGGCAGCCGTCAGACCTGAGTTTTTGTTCTTACAGCCCCGATAGCTGAGAACACAATGACTTTGTGATAACCTTGGTCAGAGACTAAGGGTAAAAGACTAACCATGATTAAATTTGGTTCTCGGCACTTCGTCACGCGGTACTTTCTTTCATCGAGTTAAGGTGTCCAAAACTCCGATTCACGAAGAGGAGACATAATTATAAAAAGATTAATTAGTCCCCTAATCTAAGATTTCCTTCTCTTAATTCGAGCCTTAATTATCGCCACATCGCGACATCACGACTCGGCATATCATTCTCCCAAAAGTTTGTCTTCGAATTCCCGAGTCACGATATGGCGATTAGGTTAAGTCATATGATTAAGAATACGCCAAATCACGGTTATTATTAATTAAGGTAAAACCGACACTTGCAGCCTTGTGAGTTGAATAGTCAAAGTGTGAAAAGGAAATTCATGATACAACGAAAGACGAGAAAATTCTTTAAGCCGTTAAGATTTGAAATTCTAGAAAAATGAAATTAAGTGAGATATGTCCCGTGCATCGAGGTTGGCACACTTCACGAGGGATTTACTTTCTCTCCATAACCCGATTGCCTGTCAAGCTGCCAAACATTGATGACATTAATGAAGAATTAGGGTAAATCCACGAATAAATAAGATCGGATTTATACATTAAATTTGGTTTTATTTGCGATTTGACAGACTTATTTTCAAAAGGTACAGAGTTTTCAAATATATACAAGAGTTTCATTCTTTTTAAAACATTTCTCATAAGCACACAGAGCTCACCTTTCTTCGAAGGAACTCATTTTAGAAGAGCGAAAAAGAAAGCGTCAGCCATGGCTCCAAGGAGAGAAGCGAAAGTGAATGTCGAGGTTGCGGTGCAGGGTCCAGACAACGTCTCAGATACTTCACCTCGAACTGGCGGCTCAGTACCCACCTGGTCGTTTATTTCAGACATTCTGCAATCTGAGCTGGTAAACTATTCAGACTTAGATGACGATGACAATGATATTGTAAAGAACAACCTGAACACTAAGTACAAGACAATTGTTTAGTCGGGAATGCACCTGGTTGCAACCAGACCTCGGTTACTCCCATACTACGACATGATCCTATGGGCATTGGATCACATCGACCTACCCACCAGAACTATCATAAATGACTGACGGACCATGGTTGGGACTTTCAGACTAGAGCATATCCAATCTATGTATAAGCTACCAGCGACTTCTGAATATATATATAGCAATGAATTCCTGGAGGAATTCAAAAAGAAGGAGTGTGAAGAATATGATAAAACCATGCCTGGTTTGATAAAAGATTGGGTTTCGCGCTCTGCGACATTCAAAGCGAATGACAAGGGCATGTATTCAATTTCTTCACTGGAGCCACAGTATATGTATGTGGCGATGATGACGTGCCAACTTTTCGAAAGTGAGGATACCGCACATTTTTACATCCAGTGGGTACCTCTCATATTTCGGGTAGCAGAAGGTTGCTCATTTAATTGGGCGAAGATGCTCTCTGAAAGTTTGTTCAACAAGGTCACAGAGTACCGGGAGAAAAAAGCAGTCAAGAGACCATCCGGATTCTTCATATCTGCGTATATCATGGACGCAATATGCTCCATGACATCTTTTCCTTTGATGAATTGGGCTTGGAGTCCAACCCAAGAAAAAACTGTGCATGAGTACCACGACAAGCTGTGGGAAAATAATGCAAATAAGTTTATTTATGAGATTTTCAACTGGGTGATGGTGCCTCTGCACATCCCCATTTTTGGTCTTTCGCCACCCCGCGTCTTGGATAGCATTGTTGCGAATCTGAGAAGTATCGTGGACTAGTACGTAGAAGAAGAATTCTCCTATTTTAGAGTTTTCGGATCTGTTGTTCCTCCTCTGGCGCTACCGTTGTTCATCCCCGACAAGCTAGCCTGTCGTGAGATTGCTCGACAAACAGTGATTGGTGGAGTGAGTAAAGAGCTCAAAGTGTCATCAAAGAAGGTATGGTCATTTTTCCCTATTCGGCTTAATTCCTATTCCTTATTAGATTTTGGACATGCTAAGGCTGAGGCAGCAACCTTAGAAGACTTGAGCCTAGTCTCTATTGAGTACAAAAAGCATGATCCTTAGAGAATTGTGAGCACCCATTTGGGAAATTGTGGATTAAAGAGGTTTGAACATGAATGCTCACCCTCAGATGATGTTTTCTGAGGGGCGAGGTCCTATGCGGAAGTGCAATTTCGAATCAGGTCTCTAGCAACCGAAGACAGGGCCTCTCTTTTAAAATTTTAGGAGCATAGGAAAAGATGTCTCCCCATGGTGCTAGGAGGTTTGGGACTTTCCAAGGATAAAGAGAACGAGGCTGAAAGCTCTGAGCACCAAACTTCTAACACTGAAAAATGTCAGGAAGGATAGCAGGAGAATAATCCCGAACAGGAGAAGAATCCCGAACAGGAGAAGAATCCCGAACAGGAGAAGAGTCTCGAGCAGGAGAAGAATCCCGAACAGGAGAAGGGACCCGAGCAGGAAAAGAATCCCAAAATAGAAGAAGGGACTACTGACCCACCCAAGGAACATAGTCCAGAGGTGGAAGTAGAAAACACAGACCCGCCAGAGACTCAGAAACCAGAGACAGAGACGAAGGCCTCTGATCCTCCGAAGGAGCAGGGCTCACTCGACACACCAGGAAAGGTGACGAATAAAATTAGGGAACCCATCACCTTTGTCACACCCTTGCAGTCGGCACAGGGAGATGTTAGGGAGGGATGGATATTTGGTGAAGAACTAAGACCTATAAGGGTAGACGAACTCCCCCCTAATGAGTTCTTTTTTGACAGAAAGAGAAAAGCTGTAGTAAAGCGAGAATTTTATCAAGAGGGAGAGTCCACTGTTAAAAAATTCAAAGTAATGACAGATGGAAAAAACAAGAAGAGTGATGAATTTACCACAGAGATAGTAGGGATGCTAGGAGCGTATGCGTCAGCGAACCAATTCTCGGTTGCGATGTTGAAAAATCAGCTCAAGAGAAAGAATCGATTGATCAAGACTCTTGAAGCCCGAGTAGCTTCAGCTGCAGAAAACGCTAAGAGTCAAGTGAGTGGAGCAATAGAGCTGGCCCAATTGGCCGATAAGAAAGAAATCGAAGTCCTCAAAACCAAGCTGGAACAAGCAAATTCAGTGATCCGAGATGGTCGGGTGCAAACTGGTCAGCTGAGGGATATGATCACACAGCTGTAGGCTCAGCTAGAGGTCGCAGAAAGCAAGGTGATCGACATCGAGATTGTTAAATCCCGAGCAATCGATATTCGAAGCAGGATATCTTCTGCTCAACACAGTCTGCTAAACAAAGTGGGGGATATTCGAGAAGATTGTTTGTTAATGCATCAGATTTCTGAGAATCTGACCACCAGAGAAAAGAAAGCCAAAGCTGCTCGGATAGCTTTTCAAGAGGCAGTGATAGCCACCAACAACAGATTTTCCACAGACTCTCCAGGGCTCACCATCGTGGAACAAACAAGAGGTAATATTTTGTTAAAATATTGGGAACACAATGTCGCTTTAAGCAAGGAGCAGGCTCAAAAAGTGACTAGTTCATTGGAAGAAGCTTTCAATGCCATAAATGGCGAGCTGCAAGAAATGGAAAATGGAGGTGACTCGGAGACGTTGAGGCGAATGAATATAGATCAGATTTCCCTTGATCTAAAGGAGAAAAATGAAAGAGATTCGTCGGACATCTCCAAGATGGTCAGGTTAGACATGGCTCAAGTTGATAAAAATTTGATTCAACCAAGCGCACAGCTCAGCGCTCTTGACATCATTGATGCCCAAATAGGTGCTAAACTTCCACAGTTTGCTCGAGAGTGCTATTTCACTGAGGCTAGCTGTCAAGCAGAGCCGTCACAACTTGTATCCCAGTTCGTGGACAGATGTAGGATATGCACTGAATCCATGCAAAGACAAGCACTTGGCCCTTTTCGAAAATAGAGTAGAAGAGATGGAGTGATTTCGCTCCTCACAGCTGCCAAGCAGAACCTTCACAACTTGTATCCAGTTTATGGACAGATGTATAATATGCACTGAATCACGTAAAAGAAAGCACCTGGCACTTTTTGAAAAGAGAGTAGGAAAGGGAAAATTTGTATAAATAGATCACCAAAAGAAGAACCAAAGGGCTGGACTTTTTGGTATTGATTTGTAAATTGAGTTTTGGCATTAAGAAGTTAATACAAGCAAAATTTGAAGATTCCCGATCCTGTCCCGACTGTATTACAAGTTTGTTTTCTTTATGTTTCATGTTTCATTTTGCTCTACTTCTCATAATCGATGTGTAGTGCTATACTTTAGTATGACCACTACTATAGCGAAGGAATTTCACCTTTCTGTAATTGGTTATTGTCTTTCCTTTGCACCAGCTATCAGCGGGTGTAAGACCAATTTGCATTTACAAAATTATATGATCATTTACACTATATCGGTTATTTCCATACTAATATCTTCTTCTGTGTATGTGTGAGTTTTCTATTAACAGGAACTTTACATGTCTGCATCTTAATGTTTTTCTTTCATACTCGTATTTTTATTAAAGGCAATACTGTTACGGGAAAAGGCCTTCTGTTTGCTTTTCTATTTTATTCTTAAAGTTAAAATTTCTCTTTCTGAAGACCAAATTGAAACAGCGTTAAATTCTATTTTTAAATCATTCCTTATTGGTAATGTCCCTCAATGACTGTCCCTGCAGCTACTCAACCTAATATTCAACCCAGACTCTCTAATCAAAATCATATCACTTTAAATCTTTTCGATACAACACTTAAAACTTCTAACACCCGGGAGGAATTAGAACTTTCATGGGTAGCCATTGAGCGTGATATAACTGCTCAAGAGTAGTTGGAAGCTAGACGACGAGAACGTAGAAATATACTCTAGTTTCTCATACCGAAGGCGACTATATCATCGTATTTATCTTTTACATTCTTTCGTATGCCTTGACACTATGCTTTAAGCCTTAGGTACAGACTCAGGAACAACATCTTTCTGGCGCCATTGCCGGGGAACGAAGTTACGAAATCTTTTCCCTGGGAAAACGACAAACTATTTCATTGATAGTGTTACTCTTTGATAGTGAACATAGAGTGCACATAGTTTTAAGGATTTTTTAAATCTTTCACTTGGCGACTCCACTAAAACACAAACTGGCGTCTGGTAGAAAGAATACCAGACATAACCCGGGTGGCAAGCTGACTGCGCCTGTTAATAATCCTGAGAAAATTTTAAGAGCGAGAGGCTCGTTTGAGGCAACTGCTTCAGTTAATAAACCCACTTGTAAAGACTAAATTCCCTTCAGAACCTCTTACTTCCTACAGCCCTCTGTCTGATACCAAAGATCTGGAAACAGACTACTTAGAACTTAGGAGTGAGCCACATCAAACTTTCCCATCTATAAACAAGGGAAAAGGTCCTTTGGAAAGATTGTTATCATTTGACATACCATCCTTTCTTCATCAAAACTTCCCAGTTTCACCTGATTCAAAGGAGTGTGTTGCACCCCCATTCCCTACTCCCAAGTCGATGGCAGGCGTTGGAGGAGGAGGTGGAGGACATCCAAATGTCCCTCTTCCCGGAGTATTTGCAAAAGTAGCAATGAGATACGCTCCCCTGGTTTTACCCGTTCCCCTCCATGATTTACCTAACAACTACATCAAAAATCTTCCTAAATTCACTGGGGAGGGAGATCTAACCGCAGCCAAGCATATAAACTTCTTTGACCAGTTCGCAGACATATGCGATATTGAGCACGAGGATGTGTATTCGATATTACTTGTCCAAACCTTCGAAGGATAGGTCCAAAATTGGTTTCGGATTATTCCTGCAGCTTCTATTCGGACATATAATGCCTTGGAAGATGATTTCCTTAGACAATGTGGAGAGCGAAAGGATCACTTATACTACCTTACCGATTTTGGGTCTCTGAAGAAAAAGAACTCAGAAAAAGTTATGGAATTTATTTTGAGATTTAATAAACTGTATAATAAAATTCCAGCCACTGTTAAACCTTTCGAACCTTCAGCCAAAGTAACCTTTGTAGGAGCTTTCAAACCTGATTTTGCATTTCTTTTGCGAGAAAGAAGATGAGCCACCCTGAATAGAATGCAAGACGATGCTGTCGAAATAGAATCTAATATGATGGCTTCAGGTAAGTTGAAGGCTAAAGTAGAAACAACCAATCATGATAATAGACGCTATAGGGAACCAACAGGTCCTTCCAGGTCAAATAGATACATTGACGACAGAGTGGATGATATGGCCCGAATAATTAAAGATCTGTCTAACAAAATATCTAGGATTGAGTTGGATCAGGCTAAAGCTGATCCTTCTAACAAAAGGGACTTCAGGAGAAACCCAAATCCCCAAAATCAACAAAGTCAAATAAAGAATGAAGATCAAAAAATACAAGCTCCACTGAAAAACGAAAATTTTATAGGAGCAAGTGACCTCCAAGATTTCAGAGATTCAGAAGATGAAGTTGCATGTTTCGATGATGAGTGTTCGCAGCCATTTCTGACTAGGGAAGACTATGAGAAATCCTTAAATACTCCTCAACCGTCTGATGAAGAAGAAGAAGGTGATCATACTGACCTTTGTGTATCTCAACCAGAAACATAAATGATAGCGGCTGATTTTCATCCCAGATACAATCTGAGATCAAAAAATAAGCCCACCTCAACTAACCAACCTATGAAAATCCTGCCAAGGGATCAATCTCATGAACCTCCTTTGGAAGAGACATCGTTACCCAGCAATAAATTCAAGATAACAAAGACTCAAGAGTCTGAGGTAAAAAAAGCTGAAACCCAAACAAAGGAAACAGGGCCGATAGATAAAGTTACATCTGCGACTAAGGTCATGAGTGATAAAGCGATCTAGACAAACAAGTTGGAAGAAAAAAGCTTGGAAGTCTTATCCAAAGAAATGGACAAGGCCAATACATCTTACAATTTTGAAAATGAATTAAATAAAATTAATATACCGATTCCTTTCATAGAATTAGCAAAAAACCCCACTTATCGGAAGCAAATTGCCAAAGTGATGGGCGTTTACGAGCTAGAAAGTCACTCCGACGTTATCAACCTAGAAGATGACAGACCTAACATCACCTTGGGTCCTCATTTTGAGGGATTCAAAGACAACGTCGCTCCTTTCTATATCACCCTGAATATACATGACCAGTTACTGCATAACTGCATGTTAGACTCCGGGGCTTCACATAATGTTATGTCAAAAACTATAATGGAGAGGTTGGGGCTCCAGATCACTAGACCCTATGGAGACCTATACTCGTTTGATTCAAGAAAGGTTAAATGTATGGGAATGATAAAATATCTGGTAGTTACCCTAGCTCAGGTCCCGGTCAAGAGTATCCTGATGGATGTGGTTATTGCAGATATTCCCCCCAAATATGGTATGTTGTTATCCAGATCATGGGGAGCCAAGTTGGGAGGTTCTCTACAATTGGACATGACATATGCCACAATTCCTGTATTCGGTGGTCAGTCTACCCGTTTGTACTGAGAAACAAGATTAGCGTATACTGACAGTGATCCTCAGAACCCAAATAACTTTCCCATTTACATTGCAGACCAAGACCTGGGAAATTTCATATTGTCATTTGATGATGGTTTAGATGAGTGTCCAGAAGAACTCGATATGAAGCAAGAAGAGCTTATCCCCTTAATTAAATAACTATGCAAAAGTGATATCTGGAAAATGTACTTCGATGGCGCATCGTCTTCTGAAGGAGCTGGTGTTGGCATACTTTTGGTAGCACCTGAAGGTAAGTTTATTGTTCCTTTCTCATATTGTTTACAGTGGGACATAGATTACACAAATAACATATGTGAGTATGAAGCATTAATCTTAGGTTTAGAGGTTGCAAAGAAGTTGAATATAAAAAACTTGGAGGTTTACAGTGACGCTGAATTGATAGTAAAACAAGTAAACCGACAATACCAAGCCAAGCATCTCAGACTAAGAACATACATAAATTGTGCTTGGGATTTGATGGAGAATTTTTTCTCATCTATAAAAGTCCATTTTATTCCTCGCACAGAGAATCTACATGCTGACGCATTGGCTAAGGCAGCCTCAACCTTTTCTCCTCCCACGAATGTTAAACTGAAATATCATATTGAAATCAGATATAAACCCTCTATACCCGACAATGTCAGACACTGGCAGATCTTTGAAGATGATGAACAAATTCAGAAATTTCTTATAGCAATAGGCGAGTTCTCTGAAAATCATCCGGACCAAGAAAACCAAAACGACCCGATGTGGATTATGTGAGAGGGTGAGGATCCTGAAACCTTTCGAGATAAAATAGAGGATCATCGCATGTTAGTCCTTAAAAATAACCAGATCTCGAAAGGATTAATTCCTTTAGAAAGACTCTTTGATCAAAATGACATACCTGTGAAATCCACTTTGCAGCCCCAACCAGAAGAAGTGGAAGATTGCAACATCGGAACTGAAAAAGAAGCTAGGATGGTAAAGATATCTAAATTCCTCCCTCCTAAGGAAAAAAACCAATACAGAGACCTACTCAAATAGTACACCGATGTTTTTGCCTGGTCCTATGAAGAACTTCGAACGTATGATACTTCCGTAATTGAGCACAAGATACCGTTGAAGCTCAGGGTCAAGCCTTTTAGGCAGAAACTTAGGCAATTCAACCCCATTTTGTTGCCCGTCATTGAAAGGGAAGTTAAGAATCTTTTAGATGCGAAAATAATTGTACCTCTAAGGTACTCATATTGGGTGGCAAATTTAGTCCCTGTCAGGAAAAAGAACGGAGAAATCAGACTATGTGTGGATTTCCGGAACTTGAAGAGGTCCTCTCTTAAGGATAATTATCCGCTCCCCAAAATGGACCACGTCCTGGAAAGGGTAGTTGGAGAAAATCGACTGTCTATGATAGATGGGTTTTCTGGGTACAACCAAATCGCCATGAACGAGCTAGACAGAGAAAAACCTACTTTCACCACACCATGGGGTACATTCATGTATGATAAAATGTCGTTTGGATTGATGAATGCAGGGGCTACATTCCAGCGTGCTATGGACATCGCTTTCATTGGAGAAAGAGACAAGTTCGTAGTAATTTACCTAGACGATTTAACGGTCTTCTCTAAAACCGATGAGGAACATTTGATCCATTTAAAACAGACTTTCAAAAAATGCCGCAGGTATGGCCTATCTTTGAACCCAAAGAAATCACATTTCGCTATGCAAGAAGGTAAGCTTCTGGGGCATATCGTATCTAAAGATGGGATCAGGATCGATCCTAAGAGGGTCGAAGCAATACAAACCATCAGGATTCCTAGGAACGTAAAGGAAATTCAATCTTTCTTAGGAACAATAAATTTTTTACGAAGGTTTGTACCAAATTTTGCTGAGATTGTCAAATTGATCATAGGAATGCTGAAGAAGGATAGCAGATTAAATTGGACAACCGAGGCTAAAGCGTCATTCGAGCATATTAAAAAAGTCATCAGTGAAGCACCTGTGTTAACAAGCCCAGATTACTTGAAAGATTTCCTCATCTTCTCGTTTTCTTCTGAACATACTATTGCCGCGGTATTACTGCAAAAAGATGATGAAGGCTTTGAACGCCCGATCGCGTTTTTTAGCAAGAGACTTAGAGACACCGAACTAAGATATGATATAATAGAAAAATAGGCATACGCAATGGTGAAAGCGCTTAAAGCATTCAGAACTTACGTCCTGCATTCAAAAATTATCGCATACGTATCAACCAGTGTTGTGAAAGATATATTGTTACAGCCAGATAGTGATGGAAAATGAGGACGCTGGCTCGCTAAAATACAAGAATTTGATCTGGAAATCAAGCCTACTAAATTGATAAAGGGACAGGGTCTGGCCAAACTCTTGGCTGAGTCAAACCTTAGGGCTCTTGACATCAATTGACTGCAAGGGGAAGACGGAGACACACATTTGCAAGAGCCGGATGACCAGACACATCCAAGGAAGGTTGAATAAAAATTCATGTCGTCAGGATGGTATAAAGATATAGTTTTCTATCTGTTGAACCTGAAATGTCCGGATGGACTAACACCAGCCAAATGCAGAACTTTGAAACTCCATGCTGTAAAATATTGCATCTCCGAAAATCAACTATTATGGAAGGATCCACTCGGGTTCTTACTAGTCTATTTGGTTGAGTCGGAAACTCCATGGGTCATAGAAGAATTTCATGAAGGAATCTGTGGAGGACACCATGCATGGAGAGCCACAACCTACAATATCATGAGGGCTAGATACTATTGGTCGAAACTATTTTCGGACGTCAATGCCAAAGTACACGCATGTTACTCATGTCAAATATTCACTGGTAAGAAAAAACTCCCTGCACTGCCACTCGTTCCAGTCAAAATTGAAACCCCATTTCAACAATGGGGATTAGACTTCATAGGGGAAATTAATCCCCATTCTAGTGCTCAACATAATTGGATCTTAACAGCCACAGATTATTTTACAAAGTGGGTGGAAGCAATTCCAACCAAAAGGGCAACAGACTCGGTGGTGATCAACTTCTTGGAAGATAACATCTTGTCGAGATTCGAGTGTCCCCGAAAGATTGTTATCGACAATGCCCAGGCCTTCAAATCCATGGCTATGATCAACTTCTGCCAGAAGTACGGTATCGTTCTCGGCCATTCCACTGCTTATTACCCTCAGGGAAATGGGCTGGCTGAATCATCTAACAAGAGCCTGGTGAACGTGATAAAAAAAGTACTGAATGAAAACAAGAGGTCCTGGCATGTACATTTGAAAAACGCGTTGTGGGAAAACCGCGTCAGCACTAAAAGGTCTATCGACATTTCACTGTTTCAGATGGTCTATGGGACCGAGGCGGTTCTGCCTATAAACTTAGCATTGCCAACGATAAAATTATGGCAAGATCAGAACGAAGAACCCAATCATGTAACCAGGAGAATTAACCAGTTGATTGAGGTTCAACAGCTCAGAGTGGGGGTTGATGAGAAAATGCAGAAATACCAGGACGATATGAAAGCATTGTTCGATCTAAAGGCAAAGGACAGAGAGTTCCTCCCAGGTGACTTGGTGTTAAGATGGGATACGAGAAGAGAAGAAGCCGCGAAGCATGGAAAATTTGACCACCTTTGGTATGGACCATTCAAGGTCTCGGCTTCAGAAGGAAAGAATTC